>BQNB010033088.1:1190-52633 GCA_026074375.1 Tanacetum coccineum | reverse complement strand
ACAGCAAGTTTCGAAAATAATACCCACTCATGGACAATGCAAGATAGTATCATACACATGCGAAAGATCCACCAAACAGGATCATTCCATACTAAGGATTGGGTCAGTCTAATAGCAAGGCCAACCAACATATATCAACATCCACAATCGTATAACTCATAATCAAAAGAAAATCCTGATCTCATAACCATAATAACAACAATGCTGGGGGTAGTACAAGTACAACCAAAATCCCCTAAAAGTTACAAATCTCCGGTTGCAAGGCCGATACATCCAATCATGACGAGTCTAAGTTTCTAATACAGGAATCCTAACATATCCAAATGGCTGCGGTGTTTACAAAAACCAAAATACACCCGGCAGCATGACCTCACTAACTGACACTAGCAGTTTAGTGGCTATACAAATGGTCATAATCTAAATCAAAAATCAAAAATCAAAATGAAATACTAATAGGACTACTAGGGTCCTAGTGGTCTTCTCTCTAATGTTGCAATCCGTCTCTCCAATCCCAAAATGCACCGCATCAGTGTGCTCTCCCTACTGCTCATCTTAGTAACCGTAGTCTGCAGCTGCTGGATTTGCATGTCTCTCTGCTCCACATCTATCTGCAAGGTCTGAACCTGCTGAATCAACTCGACAACCGTCTCGTCTCTCTGGGCCGTAGTCTGCTGACCCTGCTTAACTTGAGCACCAACCTGCTCCCATCTATCTGCAGCGTGGGCCATCTAGGACACTATCACCTGTACCTGTCCCTCAACAACATAGACCCATGGGCCTAACTCCCCAATGGTAACACCAGCTGCTACCTCTGCATCACTCACCTGGTTAACCCTCTGCACCAGCTGCCCATGCCCGTACTCTAGGTTACCCAGGCGGGTACTCAAATCCTTAATCACGAATGGAGGTACAGGAAGTCTTGGGGCTGAGTGAGGAAAAGATGGTCCCTCAGCAACCGCAGTAGATGGACCTCCAAACTCATAGGCACTGGGTGGGGGCACCGCTAACATCAGAGGTGGTGTGGTAGGAGCCATCAACCAATCTTCATTTACCTCCCAAACCTCCTCCTCGCCAAACCCATCAGAGGCATCATCCTCAAAGTCGTCATCAACGAACAACGCAGCCAGGTCATCCTCCATATCCATCATTGGAGCATCTGCCCGTCTTCCATATCAATTGCGAGAGCAATCACCTGATCCTCCTCCGCCTCAACTACTGGCTCAGTGACCTCTTCAATAGCAGGTACAACCATCTGCTCGTTCACCATAGCTTCGAGCTCTCCCAGTAAGTAATCATCCGCTGCCAGCCACCCATTGTTGTTGTTCGGGTTACCAGCATACCCTGGTAACAGTGCGGGTGCAAAGAAATCGTAGGCTGGGTGCGACTCCAGCTCATCTTCAGGAAAATCGAATACGCGATCTTGTGACAGAGGTTCGCCCATGATACTACAAAAGATAAGAAGTACTTATATTAGTAACCATCATACATATTTTTAATCATGTGTAAAAATTATACTCATCGCATATCAGGATGGTTTTATAATATTGCATTAAATGCATAAAGAGGATTTTAAGCTTTTCACGAGATGCGAATACCAAATTATGTATATATAGCCATACATCCTAGAACAGATGCCGTATATATATACTTATATAACCGTTACTTATATCAAGAGTATCCCACTTGTTACGCACATGATATGCAACTAAATATATCACATAAGGCTTCTAAGGATCAAGAATGATGCGCGCGCGGATATCGGACAACGGTGAAAGACTCGTGAATATTTTCCGAAAACAGTTGTAGTCCAAGTTTTGTAAAACGACTTAGTTCACTACAACTCGTGCTCTGGTACCACTTTGTAACACCCCCAAAATACGATACGCAGCGGAATACAACGATTAGGGTGCTACTTCATTATACATGCACACGAGTCCCAATAAACGTTCAAAGATACGTTTATAAAACACAATTTTATTTATTAGAAATATCAGAGTTACATAGGTCCCAATACTGACATAGAAATTTATTTCTAAAAGTCACAACACGACTTTATTTCTAAAACATTTATTTAGTTTATAACACTACTTCACCGAGGCACCGTCCTTGATATACGCGTTTCGTCCAAGCCATCATCAATACCTAACCTGAGATACATGCTTACAATTAATAGTTAGAACGCATATTTGGTTCAACAAAACGTATAACATTGCTCGTAAGACAAGTAATAAAAATAGTGATTTCCAACTAAATGAGCCCATGTACCGACACTTAACACATTCATCCCGCAGGACGAAATAATGTCCGAGATAGATGTGTTATTAAGCACAAATCTCAGGTGATTTCCAAACTAAAGATGAGGCTCCTATTGTACCGACACTCTTAACCCATTCGTCCCGAGTGGACGAGAAATATTGGCCGTGAAGTATGTGCGCATCTTCTCGCCCTATTACTAGACGACATAAATGTGTCCCGTTACAGGGTGCTCACCTTCAAGATTCAACACCAGTGGTAGCTGGACAGGTGTGTCAATACCCAGTTAGATCTATTATTAATGCCATGTGTGAGGCTATGCTACCCTTCAGTCATGACGTGATAGCAACGATTGTGTTAGAACAGGTACTCCCTCGCAGTAGAAGGGATATAACTGATATTGTTGAGCAATATGGTATTATATATGTGTATTTTGTGATATTCAATATTCCGATAAGTCTATACGATTGCTGTTTTCCTGCTCGCACTATGTTCTTTGGTTTCCAAAACAAGTCGTAGATCACCCTCGCGGGTTTAAAAACATTTAAAAACACTTAAAAGCGAGGCTATGAACTCCGTGGATCGAAGACAAGAAGGCGATCAAATAGTCGAAGCTATCCCACGGGAAAATAACTCGAAACACGATCTCCGGACCTTATATTTATGTCGCGCTTTCGATTTTATTATGACCGAAAAAGTATGTATCTGTCACGTTATGCGTGATTGTAAGTTCGAGACAAAATCATATTATTTCGTTATTTATATATATATTATTATATTCATACATGTGATGAGGAAATTCCACTATGCGCCTTAAATCCTAAAACCCCACGATATTAGGTTACAATCGTTTTTTTATTAATCTACATTTTTTGCTTAATCGAATATTTCTATTTTAAGAAACTTCTCTTTTTGGAAAGTTACCATATTGTTAGTAAGTCCCGTTATCAAAATATATTGTTGATAATATTTAGTTATTCTCGTCGAACCCTCGAGCCTCTTCAAGATTGAGGATATCAATTGCTCAATATTCGATATTATTTTCGATTATTGTACAGAAAGTTTTTATGTTTGAAATAGCTCATTTTTGAATCAATCGTAAAATACAAGTTGTTATAATAATTAATATTCGTGAAGTTTTAATTTCTTTATTATCGGCCGAGCAAGTTTGTAGTATTAAGCGTTTGACTTCTAGAAAGTCAACGCTAGACTTTTATTGATTTGACTTCGCGATATACGATAGTTGTGTATTTAACTAAGTTCTGTACCTGGCCAAATGACCGAGACCCTTAAATCGACATTTTCATGATTGCGGAGCAAAGAAGAGAGCTTATAGTTTGTGTAAACGATGAGTATTTCGGGACAACCTTTTTAGTTTTAGCCGAGACCCGAAGGCTCGACCAGAAAATGACCAAAAGCCCACCTAGAAGTACCCTCTGCTGGAACTTTTGACTTAAATTTTATTAAAAACACAGACTTTGACCAGGGTTTTAGCCCCATTATTACTCGATTTTTTTTTAAGATTGCAGCGTTGCTTTGACCATGGGTTTTAACCCATTATTACTCGTTTTTAAGATCAGCGAGCCTCGCTGCAAAGTAAAACATCATTCCGAGCAACTTTTGTGTTTCGCCGGAAGGCTGAAACAGACTCGAAAGTGCTCAAAATGACCGTTTAAATTTCTGACAGCAACCATTACTTTCTATATGTGCTGAATTTTTACAAGAAAATATATATTTCGTTTTCGCTCTAACTTTTTCATTATTAGGAGTTAGAAGCTCTACCTTATATCAACACGATCGTCTAAGTAAGCTTTATCATATTTTAAAGTCCAAAATCAGATTTCATAAATTTTCGATTCTCGTTTACCGTGCCAAACTTTCTGCACTAAACCTACTTGTTACGAACCACACCAAAATCCATTTTTGACCCAAAAACTCATATAAAATACATCTAATATGACACATAATTTGTACTTAGCCCACTCAATCAATCAGTAACATTATCTAGCCCATTCATGCAAGATTTCCCTAAGTTCATCACATGCGTGTATCGAAATCAATTCATGTCGTAAAAACAATCGAAACAATTATAAAGAATACTTACAAAGGCTTAAATGAGCTAATGGAAAAATAGATCGGACTCGACTCGTTCCCTTGTTCCTCTTTGGCCGACTTCGAGTATAGAACCAATCCAAAACCAAAACCAATTCAACTTTAATCAAACCAAATCATCCTAAACTAATTAACCCAATAATCAATAAACAAAACTCAACACACCCTTGTGTGTCTTGTTCGGTTCGAACCCATAACCAAACCGAACACCCCTTTGTTTAAAAAATATTCAACTTTGAACAAAACCTTATTGCATGTTTCTTTTTATTGCTTAGATGATCCAATCATAGCTTCCTAAACATTATTCATGAGCTAGAAAAATACAAAACACCAAGAGTATGTTTTTTGGGGGCTCGTTCGAATCAAAAAGAAAAGAAGGAAGGACAAAATCACTTCCACTTGATACTAGGTTAACCCTAAACTATTTTTGAGAGATATTTGAGTATGTTTTTGAGATCAGACTAGAAAAATAATGGTTTGTGTGTGTGCTTTGATATCCGGCCGAACCCACAAGGACAAGAAGAAGAGAAAACTTTTTAACTATGTGTTCTCTTTTATGCTAGGATATTATGGAAAACTAGAAGGGGGTTGAATAGTTTACCGCTTTTTGATTTAAGGTTTATGTTTGTTTGTAAAATTTAGATTCGACTTTTTCTTGTGAATTCAATGCTTGCACAATATGAACAATATAAGTATATGAATTGATAAATAAGACAAGAGATAAGAGTAAGAACAATCAAACCACAACGCGAGGATTTATTGCAGTTCGGTAACGAAGCACAACTATCTAACACTACTCGAACGAGGGGGAGCACACATCAAGGGGGAGCATTTATTTCGTCGATTTAACTAGCAATTCTCGACAATGTCTTTTTGATTCTACAAAAAGGGGGAGAAATGACATGAAAGCCTTAACGCGGCTTTGGCCAAAGACAAGGATCAAAGACGCGAGGTTCAAAAATTAAAAAAATATAATGTATCGGTCAATTATAATAATACGTAGTGCGTCGTAGATGTTTACGTTAATTAAATCGATTAACGAACTACGCGAGTTAAACGGCGATTCTCGAATCGTCAAAATAAAATATTTTTTTAAATTTTCCGTTAGTTATAGATAATACGAAATTAATTATTTACGGAAAATAAATTTTTAATATGTCGAAGTTGCTTATTAAAAAAATCGGTAATATAACAATAATGACGTCGACTCGCGTCGTCATATGGTCGTGAAACTCCGGTTGTTCATGCCACCACTTATGGGTGAGTCGTACTTTTCTTACTCTTCTTATGGTTCGATGTGGCACGTCGTGGTTTCTCGTCATGCGCGGATCGTGTGTTCTTGCCTAAACAAAAGATGCGAGTTCACTAGCTTTGATATTCGGATGGAAAGTCAACAAAAGATGGTAAATTATTTCTCACTTGGATTAGAAATACTTCATGGGGTGTATTATAAGAAGGCAAAACATGTCGCGAATAATGTTCACAAAACCAACTTACATATTACGACACTTTATATATTGGCTCTTCATAAAGGACAATATACGTTGCGGAATATACCTGACTAAAATAATTATCACGTCGTTCTTACAAGAAATTTCTCTAAAATGGTTGATCGATCCAAACTTAGTTGGGGATCAGAAAAACAACAAAATCAAGCGCACCCGTTTTTCAAACCAAGGCGATTACGTCGTTATTTAAATACAAATATGTTGATAATTAAAACCAAAATAGGCGTTAATATATCAAAAACCAAAAATACTCACCACTATCCGAAATTCAAATACGCATGTCGCCTTCCGGTCTCATTTAATTATGTCTACCGGTTTGCGAAAATATTGGGTATCTACGACCGTCAAACGCACTACGGGCGCCCAAAAAACAAAAAGGAAAATATATTATTAATTAAGCACATAATCGCCTATTAGTCATTTTAAAATGACTTTATATTTCTTCCAAGCTTATCATTACGCTTAGCAAAAATCACGCTTGCTTTCCATTAGTTTTAGCAAATCGTTTGTGCTTACTTATCAGGAAGCCTCAGCAGTGGCTATGCTCATCACGCGGTCCATTCCCAATTGATTAGATCGTTTTTATATACGAGCTGTGCCGGATGGCCATGCTCTTTGGTAATGATCTCGACTAATTCACGGTTAGGTTTTAGCCTACCATAGTCAAGCTTGTGAGTTGACAATGGACTATTTGGATTGCGCACCTTCAATCAACTCATCTTCTTTGGGATGTATACCATACACTCAGTTTTCTAGCCGTATTTGGCAACACAATTCACTTAAGGTTATACATTCAAGAGACTAGCACATAAGACACATAGATCCACACAAATTCGGCGACAATAATTCCGCTAAATCACATATTGTCAAGAGACAAATTGAAAACAATCAAGAAAACAATTGAGCATCATGGGCTCGTTGCTTGTTCAACGTAAATATAATTTTCAATGTTTTTGCACCGCGACCAGCGTAGTCGAACTCACTCGTATCGTATCGTCCGAACCTAGATACTTGATAATTCAAGTCAAGAGAGTTTACAACATCCTTAATTCATATTACGTTCGACTTTAAGGCGTTTAGTACTTTGAGTGGGTATCAGGATGGAAACGGACGGCACTATTCGACTAGAATCTCCATCTTTTTCACCTTTCATACGCACACAAAGTCGTTACATCAAAGGGTAGGCTCACTAACCTTGAAGTCGGTGTCACTTAGCTGCTTATTTAAATCTTCGACGACATCAGGTATACTTGCAACTATGCTACCACTACATTCCATTTCAGGGAAAGAAGTCTTCTTCACGACCATCAGTTGATACTTCAAAGGCAACATACATTCAATGTAGGAGAAGTCTTCTCCATTTCTCACTTTCAACTACGGGTTATTCCATCTCAGTCTTCCAACCACCCTTTGGAATCTTTACATCTACAAGAAGATCACTTCTCATTGTTTGTATAGGTTTACACCTTGATAGCTTAAATCTATCTTGTTACTAGCACATCCGACTATACTTGTCTTGGACATCATGGTCTTCATAGCATTCCCACTCTTAATGCTTATGAACTAAACATCATCCTTTCTAGACCACTCGTCCGAACAATACGTGGGTATTTTACTTTGAACGACTTGGGTCATTATTTCATTAGGACTTCTCCCATGCAGTCGATAAGCATAGGGTTACTTTACAGGAAAAATCATAGCAGGGTAAAAATATTTTCTCTTCGGAAGCTTGACCAAAATTTATCTTAATTACCAAGCGTTTTAAGGGGGCGATTTATCCGCCATGACGTGGTTCTTCCTAAATTATGCATAGTTGATCAGGTTATGCATAATTGAGGACCAAAAACATATGCTCCATTTCGTCAAAGTTACTTTCTTTACGCTACACGCGTAAGTAATTTTTTTAACATTAGATAAAAATAAAATGGAACTTGTTTCAAAAGAGAGAAAAGAAGATAGCACCATCTCCCATTTTCATTATTTAAGAGGGAATTTATTTATACATATATTATTTTATTTTATTATATTTTTTTGTAAAGAAATTTATTTGACACCATAGGGTCAGTTTATGAAATTTAAAAACATATTTTTTTTTTGTTTACACAATCCGTTTTATACAACATGGTCAATATATTCGCGCAACGAAATTTTTTCAACACACATATTTGTTTATTGATTTGCAGTTTTAAAATCATAAATTCATAAATACATTATTAAATATAGTTAGTCAACGGTCAAACAAGTTTGGAAAATAATACCCACTATGGAACATGGTAAGATATAGTATGGATACCATCGGAAGAATCCACCAAACGGGATCATTCATATAGGATTTGGGTCGTCTAATAGCAAGGCAACCATCTTTATCAACATCCCCTAATCGTACAATCATAATTCAAAAGAATATCCATGTCTCATAACCATAAATAATAAAAACATGCTGGGGTAGTACAAGTACAACCAAAATCCCCCAAAAGTTACAAATCATCGGTTGCAAGACCGATACATCCAATCATGACGAGTCTAAGTTTCTAATACAAGAACCCTAACAAATCCAAATGGCTGTGATGCTTACAAAAACAAAAAATACACCCGGCAGCATGACCTCACTAACTGACACTAGCAGTTTAGTGGCTATACAAATGGTTATAATCTAAATTTAAAAATCAAAATGAAATGCTAATAGGACTACTGGGTCCTGGGGGTCTTCTCTCCAATGCTGCAAGTCGTCTATCCAATCCCAAAATACACTGCATTAGTGAGTTCTCCCTGGTGCCTATCTCAGTAACCGTAGTCTGCAGCTGCTGGATCTGCGTGTCTCTCTGCTGCACATCTATATGCAAGGCCTGAACCTGCTGAATCAACTCGGCAACTGTCTCATCTCTCTAGGCCGCAGTCTGCTGAACCTGCTCAACCTGAGCACTAACCTGCTCCTATCTATCTGCAGCATGGGCCATCTAGGACACCATCACCTATACTTGTCCTTTTAAATTCCCATAAAATGGAACCCCCCCCCTTTTAGGCTAATCCACGATGGTTGAACACCAGTGTACCTTGCATCACTCACCTGGTTAACCCTCTGCACCAGCTGCCCATGCCCGTACTCTAGGTTACCTAGGCGAGTACTCAAATCATCAATCATGAATGGAGGTACAGGAAGTCCCCCCTCTCCCCCCCCCCCCCCCCCCCCTACCTTCCCCTCCCCCTCCCCCCCCTCCCCCCACCCTCCCCCTGGGCTATGTTGAGGAAATTACGGTCACTACAGAACGCAGTAGATGGACCTCCAACCTCATATAATGGGTGTGCCACCGCTTAACATGGTGTGGTATGGTAGGAGCCATCAACTGGATCCTTATTTCTACCACCCAGACTCATCATCGCCAAACTCATCGAAGGCATCATCCTCAAAGTCTTCATCCCGAAAAAGCTAGGCAGTCTCCACTATATCATCATTAGAGCCATCCATATGCCTCTTCATATCAATTGCGGGAGCGATCACCTGCTCCTCTTCCGTCTCAGCTACTGGCTCATCGACCTCCTCAATAGCAGGTACAACCATCTGCTCTTTCACCATAGCTTTGAGCTCTCCCAGTAAGTAATCATCCGCCGCCAGCCACCCATTGTTGTTGTTCGGGTTACCAACATACCCTGGTAACGGTGCAGGTGCAAAGAAATCGTAGGCTGGGTTGTGGTCAGCTCGTTTTTTTAGGATAAATCGAAACGCGTCCGGTGACAGGGTTCGCCATGATACTACAAAATAGATAAGAAGTACTTATATTAGTATATAATACTTATTTTAATCATGTGTAAAATTATATCATGCATATAGGTGGTTTTTATATATTGCATTAATGCATAAAGAGGATTTTATGTCTTTTTTTTTCTTTTTTCTGCGAGATGCGAATTACATAATTATGTATATATAGCCATAATCTAGAAAGGATGTCGTTTATATTATACTTATATAACCGTAACTTATATCAAGATGTTTCACTTGATTTACGCACTGATATGCAATAAAATACCAATAAGGCTTCTAAGGATAGGAACGATGTCGCGCGCGGATTCGGACAACGGTGAAAGACTTCGTGTATATTTCCGAAATCAGTTGTAGTCCAATTTAGTAAAACGAACTTAGTTCACTAGTACTCTGCTATGGTACACTCTGCAAACCCCAAATTAGATCGTCGGAATACATTGATTAGGGTGCTACTTCATTATTCATGCAAACGAGTCCCAGTACAACGTTAAAAGATACGTTTATAAACACAATTTTATTTATTAGGGAAAGATAGTGTTACATAGATTTATTTCTAAATGTCACAACAGACTTTATTTCTAAAATATTATATTTAGTTTATAACACTACTTCACCGAGGCACCGTCCTTGATATCCGCGTTCCGTCCAAGCCATCATCAATACCTAACCTGAGATACATGCTTACAATTAATAGTTAGAATGCATATTTGCTCGTAAGACAAGTTATAAAAATAGTGATTTCCAACTAAAGGATATGTCCGACAGTAAACATTCATCACGCAGGACGAATTTAATGTCCGAGAAAAGTATGCCCTTCTCATTACTAACTACAAAATGTCCGTTACAGGGTGCTCACCTTCAGATTCAAACCTCGGACAGGGTTGTCAAACCCAATAGATCTATATAATGCATTAGCGTTCACCATCAACAAGGCAATTAACAGTCACACAGTAGAAGGGATATACTCAATAGTGAATGGAATCATATTTATCATCAAAACACATTGCGTTCTCAATTTCAAAACAAGCAAGTATCCCCCTCGCGGGTTTAAAAAATTTAAAAAACACTAAAAGCGAGGCTATGAACTCACCTTGATGAAGAAGGCGATCAATTAGTCGAAGCAATCACGGGAAAAGCCAACGATCATCGATCTAGACCTATACATTTATGTCGTCGGATTTTTATGCCGAAAAATATGATCAACGATGGAGTACATGTATCAACAAATTCATATATTAGATATATTTTTATATTATTCATACATGTGATGAGAAATTACACTTGCGCCTTAATCCTAAAACCCACGTATATTACGGTTACAAATAGTTTCTTTTATTTAATCATACATCGCTTAATCGAATACTTTCTATTTTAAGAAACTTCTATTTTTTGGAAAGTTACCATATTTAGTAAGTCTCGTTATCAAAATATATTTGTGATAATATTTAGTTATCTCGCGAACCTCGACTTTCAATGTGATTCAATTGTGCATTTCGTTTTATTTTTCGATTATTACGAAGTTTTTTGTTTGGAATATCTCATTTTTGAATCAATCGCTAAATACAAGTTGTTATAATAATAATATTAGTAACGTTTTAATTATCTTTATATCGCCCGACAAGTTTGAGTATTAACCCGTTGACTTTCTCAAGTCAACGCTAGACTTTTATTGACTTTGACTTCATATACATATTTATTAACTAAGTCTGACCCGGCCAAAACGACCCTCTAAATCACATTTTCATGATTCGGACAAAGAAGAGATTTTATGTAAAACGATATTTCGAAATTTTTAGTTTTTGCGAGACCGAAGCTCGGACAGAAAATGACAAAACGCCCACAAGAATCTGCTGGAACTTGACTATTTATTAAAACGCAGACTTTGACCTTGGGTTTTAACCCGTTATTATGTTTTTTAAAGATCAGCGCGCCTCGCTGCAAAGTAAAATTCATTCGAGCAACTTTGTGTTTCGCGGAAGGTGAACAGACTCGAAGTGCTTCACAAATGTGTTTAAAATTTTGACAGCAACCATTACTTTCTATATGTGCTGATTTTTACAAGAAAAATTATATATTTCGTTTTCGCTCTAACTTTTTATTTGTAGTTAGAGATTGAAAGCTCTACCCTTATATCTCACATCGCGAGTTAAATTAAAGTAGTTGCTGTTTTCATATTTTAAAGTCCAAAATCAGATTTCATAAAATTTCGATTTCGTTTACCGTGCCCCTGGCCAAATTTTGCAGTAAACCTCACTTGTTACGAACCACACCAATATACGTTTTTGGGGGGGAAACCCATATATATATAAAATACATTAGTATGCCACATAATTTGTATTAGCCCATCAATAAATCAGTAATATTATCAGCCATTCATGCATATTTCTAAGTTCATCACATGCGTGTACGAAATCAATTCATGTCGTAAAACAATCGAACAATTAAATAGAATATTACAAAGATTTTAATATAGGCTGAATGGAAAAAAGATCGGACTCGACTTTTCCTTGTTCCTCTTTGGCCGACTTCGAGTATAGAAACCAATCCAAATCAAAAACCAATTCAACTTTAAGTCATCCAAATTTTCCTAAACTAATTAACCCAGATAATCAATTAAACAAGACGCGCAACACACCTGGCTGTGTTGTGTCGTTGGTTCGATCCCATACCAACCGAACTGCACCCTCTTGTTGAAAATATAAGTTATTCAAACTTTGAACGCAAAAACTTCTTGCATGTTTATTTTTATTGCTTAGATGATCAATCATAGCTTTCCTAAAACATTATTCTTGAGTAGAAAAAATACAAAAACACAAGGAGTATGTTTTTGGGGCGGTTCGAATCAAAA
Source organism: Tanacetum coccineum (assembly GCA_026074375.1). NCBI lineage: Eukaryota > Viridiplantae > Streptophyta > Magnoliopsida > Asterales > Asteraceae > Tanacetum > Tanacetum coccineum. Next base: position 40,152 of record BQNB010033088.1, on the reverse strand, counting down.
AGCAAAGGAAGGAAGGACAATATCACTTACTTGATTCCTAGTTTAACTAAATCTATTTTGAGAGTATTTGGGAGTATGTTTTTGAGATCCGACTAGAAAAAATAATGGTTGTGTGTGTGCTGTTGATATCCGGCGAACCCCAAGGAAAGAAGAGAGAGAAAACTTTTTATATGTGTTCTTTTTATGCTAGGTATCGATGGAAACAGTGACAGGGGGGTTGTATAGTTTACGCTTTTGATTTTAGGTTATGTTTGTTTGTAAATTTAGATTCGACTTTTCTTGAGAATTCAATGCTTTGACATATGAACAATTAAGTATTTGAATTGATAAAGTAAGACAAGAGATAAAGAGTAAGAAACATCAAACACCAACGCGGGATTTATTGCAAGTTCGTAAACGAGCCACTATCTAACATACTCGAACGGGGGGGGGGAGGGGGAGACAAATCAAGGGGGAGCATTTATTTCGTCGATTTAACTAGCAATTCTCGACAATGTCTTTTTGATTCTACAAAAAGGGGGAGAAATGACATGAAACTCACTAAATACTTGTTTAAAAATAATTTTACATTTAATGAGTTTAAATTTTGTAATCATAAAAAAGGGGGAGATTGTTGATAAAATATAATGCCTAAAAATATTACTAATATTTTTCACATCTTTACGTTTTGATAATCACAAAATATAAAAGTTCATTGTAAAATTAAAGTAAACAAGTAATTATTGTAGTAAAATTTTCATTTGAAATTTTAGTTACTTCAAGGTATGAATAAATAAATGTTAATCAATTTATGATAAAGGAAATTTGTATTCAAACTCACACTTTTTTAAAATGTTGTAAACTTTTTATAAACATTACAAAAATCATTTCTACAATTAATAGAAATGTTTATTCAAATAAATTTTAAATTCAAATTTTCGGACCTAAAAACGGCTTGAAACGTTCCAGAAAATTCACTTACACAAAAGACAAAACTGGGGAGAACCCTAGTATAGGGCGGTTCCCCTTAAATACAGGGCGGTCCCCTTAATTTTTATGGGGAAACGCCACATATTTAAGGTGGGGAACCACCATAGTAGACTAAGCTCTCCAGTTTGTCCTATATATACGGACTATTCCCCACTATTTTCGAATTTGCTCATTTTTTGTCAAAATAGCCCACATATCCTCTCTAAAATCCTTTGATCATTTAATCATAAAGCTTTGTTTCCAAGTGATCCAAGCTTAATTCCTCAAGTGCAAGAGAAGAATACTTCCATCATCAAGTGAAGACGTATGACACCTTAGTGTGTATTGGAACCTTGTTGCATTCATATCACATATTTGTAAATCAATTGTATATCTTGTATTTGTGTGTAGTAGCTAGATCTTGGCAATCTTTGTAAGCATAGTTAGATCGTAGTGATCTTACCAAGTAGTGTTAGATAGTTGTGATATAAGTAGTGTAGTGAAGTGAAGTCTTGAAGTATCTTTGGTTGATGGTGTTTTGGAAGGTGCATTAGGAGCACTAGGTGATGAGAGTTGAAGTTTGGGTGATGAAGTTTTTGTGTCATCTTGGGTTAAATCCACAAACAATTGTTTTGGTGGTAGGATGTTGATTTTTGGTTTCTTGGAGGCTTTAGAAATGGAAGCTCTAGTGGATGCCATGGATGTTCATAGTGGTTAGTGTATAATTTGGTAGATGATGTGTAGGTGATGCTCATTTGGAAGGGATTTATGGGAAGAGAATGGATTGAAAAAGGAATGAATTTGAGCTAGTTTAGGTTGTTTCAATTTGTGTTCGAGCATTCTAGGCAAAGATAGTTGAGACTAAGTAAAAGAGGGTCAAAAAGCAGGAAAAATATTGTTTTACTCGTGATTTACTAGGGCGGTCCCCTTAAAGATAAGGGGGCCGCCCGTTATGAATTAAGGGGGTCGCCCTCTGTTGGCTTCCATTTTTCACAAAAAAACAATTTTACTTAAAAAATTTTGTGAGAGTATTTCTGTTTTGGTGGTTTATTTGCACCAAGCCCTATTGAGTTGTATGAGCACATTTAATCATATATCATGTAATAAACATATTAAGTCATGAAACCAAAGTAGCATAAGTAGTTGATTAAATAAAACAACTAAAGGTTTAAGTCATCATAGCAAACAAGTACCTAAAGATAACTAACACATAAGTCTTTCCAAATACATCAGATAATCACCACATAAGTTGTTAAGAACATACACATAATCAAGTTAAAAATTATCTTAAACTACATTTAGACATCTAGCTCACTTCACTCCTATCTCTTCACTTCTTCTTCTTGCTAAACACTCCTTTTAGTGCCTTTCCAAATGACTTGAACCCTCCGCGCATCTCCTTGTGTATTTGTTGCGTTTGGTTGAGCAAGGTGGTTTGTCATTCAAAGAGAGTTTCATCGGTTTGTTTGGAAGCGGAAGGCATAAGGTAGTTTTGGTAGTTAAGTGGATTGAGGGAGTTAAGATAAGTGGTAGGAGATGGAGTACTTGCTCGAGAAGTTTCGACATCATCATCATCATCATCATGTTGATGAGATGACGTGCCTTGATGATGAGAGGACGAAGAGGATATGCAATGACGCGCCTTGCCACGATCACTTCGAGGTCGTCGAGTTTGTTTTAGGGCAAGAGGACGCATGATTTTGACGAGGAAATAAGCAAGATTGTATTGTTCCTCGGCAACAACACAATACAACATGTGATCAAGACAAGCGGGGAGACGATCTCGATGTCCTCCTAGTCCGAACACATTCTCTCGAATGCGTTCTTCCCATTGCTTCATGTCGGGGCTTAATTCTTTGGTGAGAATTTGATTTGGATTGAGAAAGACCGTTTGACTTTTGATGGTGCGGTCTACCATGACACGTTCTAATTCAAGAAGTCGACGAATGTCGTCGGGAGTAGGAAGTTCGGTGCAATATGGTCCCTCGGTTTCTTGAGAATACTCAAGGGATGCAAGGTCCTATTCGTTTATAAAAACGGCTTGACCATTGTATGGAATTTTGAGGATTTGACCGAACTGAGCAAGAGTAAGAGTTATGAATTCATGTTGAATCATAAAAGAGATAACAAGATAGCCATATTCATCAGTTTGTACCATGACTTGACTATAGAAGTCTAGAATGAATCTTGGAACAATCGGTTCGTTGATTTGAAAGAGACAATTAAAACGAATGTTAGTAAAAAGACGCTCGATGTTGTTGGATTTGTAGTATGCTTGATCAACAACATGACCTTCGTGAATGTTGCGGTTTTCAATAGGTTTGTAGAATTGGGCAATGGTAGGGGAGATGCCGAGAATTTTGGATACTTTTGGTATGTAGGATTTAGTGAGAGATATATCGGTTGTAGTAGCTTTCAGCATTTTGTCACCTAAACAAGTTATCAACAACATAAAATGTTATATATAAAAAAATATAATAAGGAAAATAAAGTTTTGAAAAGTGACAAATGTGGGACAAGGATTACTTCGACTTTAAAAGTAAAAACCTAAGAAGTGATCCATATATTCCTTAATTTATTTTTGACATAATCTAGGATGTCGAAGAATATATATTAGTTATATATTTCAACATCAAGACAATAACCCAAACACTCCCTTATCAATACGAAATTTGTCCAAGCTTGTCGAAAATTATGTATTAAGTGTATATTTTGTTTGACAATTATAAGTTTATTATTCTTGACTTGACAAAGGTTAAATAGTGTTTGTTTTGACTAAAAACCATGTTTTAAAGTATTAAACCAAACGCCCTTTTATTTTATGCCATTTATAAAATGTATCAATATATATATGAATTATATATCTTGATGACTTATACAAGTTTGTTAAGTGTTTATACTTTTATACACGATGACAAAACAGATTGTGATGGGTCATTTGTACTCTAAAAAATGTGATTTCCTAATAAACGAAACCAAAACACCTCCTTTATTTTTATAGAATTTTACTATTGATTTTGAAAAATGGTATATATGAAAATGTATAAAACAATCAATACTTGATTATTTTTATCATGTTTAGGCATTAATCAACAATGTGTAAGTTTAAGAATGCAAAAATTCGGCTATGTGTTCATGAGTATATACATGTTTTTAAAATTTTGACTCAATAAGTGTTTTGTTTCAATCCTATCAAGGTTGTAGTGCTCCTATGACTATGGGAATCATTATAGTTATGGAAATCCTAGCCAAAATAAAAAGTATGAAAATAATGAAGAACACCCAATTTTGATTAAGAGCAAAATTGGATGAAATCAAATGAAAAGAATGATGGAAAACTTACAATAGATGTTGTTGATTGTCTTGTTAGTGAAAGTCCCTTGCGAATTTTGGTTAATTAGGCAATTGGAAGATTGGTTTTTGAAGGTTTTTGGCTATGGTGTTCGTTCACGGTGGGTAGGAGAAGAAGAGGAATAAAAAAATCTGATTTTGGTAAAGTGTTCGTCAGAAAAGGGGTGTTTGCTTCCGTGGATAGGGCGGTCCCCTTAATTATTTAAGGGGGCCACCCAAAATAACAAGTCGGTCCCTTTAATTTTATGGGGGCTGCCACCTGATCAAAAAAAATTATTTTTTGATTTTTGGCCCGAATTTATTTAATCCCTATTATTAGTAATATATATTTATATATATATATTTAGTAGTTTAAAAATTTTCTTCGAACTTTGGCCAGTTTTGTGAGAATGAGTATTGACATTTTTTAATTAACTCATTGTTTAATTAAAAAGTTTCTTTGACTATTTCGGACGAGATAATCAAGATGTCAATACATGAGGTGATTTGAGGTGAGACGAGAATGAATAGCGAAGATAATGAAATAATAAGACGTAATTGAAGATTTCAACAAGTTGATTCCGATAGACGTAGATGATGGTTGACACGGATCCGAGGCGATCGTTGAGGTCGAAGGGAGTTTGTTTCATCCATAGTGTGTCTATGATCTTCGCGCGACTAATCCTACTTCTATGTTAATTGTTAACCACTAGCTTGCTCTTCTTCATCTACGTGAGTTTGCTACGTGGTCATAGAAGATTTCCATTTTGTAGACGTATGACTATAATCTACACGAAAGAATAGTTCATAGTGAACTAATCTCGTCAAAGCTAGAGAACCAACAAATGGTATCTCTAGAGACTACACTATTTTCTAAGAACTAATTATACTACAACATCATAGTAACACATAGACATTATATTCTACGAAGATGAAAAGTGAGACGTACCTTAGTCTTTAGAATTATCTTCATCAATGTCTTCATAATGTAAATGATAAGGGTTCATGGGAACCTTATCATGAATTCCTTAATCCGGAGACAAAGAATGTTTGTAGAGAACACACCACTTCAAAGGTTGCGATGGCTTAGCCATTTGGTCCCCAACGTTTCATGTATCCGAAGTTGTTGTTTCCGCATATGTTTTGCATTTGGTTTTGGCACATACATGGTGAACAACTTCCACATTGAGTGAAACTAAGTGGATGTGAATGATTCCTTATTATGTGATTAGGATAGTTTTGTCTGCCTTGGTCTCTCCTAGGTTGAGGTGTTCTAGACCGAGGTCGAGGACTATTAGTCTTTCTTGGAGGTGGAGTTTTAGACCTCATTGTGGGTTTAGTAAATCCGACTCCGAGTTTTAAGGAGGGTTTGTAAAAATGTTTTACCTCATCATCGCTTGCAATTTGATTCTATCAACTTTTCTTTCGACTCGACTTATTGGGCTTTTACAAACTTTACTTGTTTGGTTTCGCTAGGTGACTCTTTAGTAAAATTAAAACCTAACCCGGATTTATCTCTGAAAGTTTTTTGAGAATTTATTATTTTCTTAAGTGAGTGACTACTATCATTAAATTGATTTAGCCTAGATATTTCTTTTCTAAGCTTCTCATTTTCAAGCTTAAGGTCTTGACATAATTTACATTCTTCAATTACTTCCTTGCCTTTTTTCTAACTAAGATAGTTTATCTTTTAATTCTAGTATTTCATTTTCTAATTCTATTTTAGCTTATTTTAGAGTTTTATTTTTAGCCATGACTTTTAGTCCTAATTTGCCTAGTCTACTATATTCATTATCTAAGTCATTTTCGTCTAGTGATGATTGGTCATCACTAAAGTATTTAGTTTCAGAAAGTACCTTATTTGAAGCTTTAGCCATAAGACACTTTTCGTCATTTGTCTTCTCCTCTTCATCTTCGTCGCTATCACTTCAAGATCCTCCAACAAACGCTTTTTGATTTTGATATCTTGATAGTTTTGGACATTCTTCAACGAGATGATTTAGATCTTCACACTTAAAGCATTTTCTTTCGCCTTTGCCATTTTTGTCGTCTTTATTTCTTTGAAATGATTTTCTCTCTTCATATGGTTGTCTTACGAATCGTCCTCGTCTTTTGAAGAATTTCTTGAAGTATCTTATGGCCATGGCGTATTCTTCATCTTCACTATCGGAGGTTGAGATATCATTATCACTCGAATCATTTCTAGCTTTCAAGGCAATAGATCTACTTTGTTCTCTTTTGCTTTTGACGGTTTCGAAATCTTTCTTAATTACTTCTTCATAAACCTTCAAATTCCCAATGAGTTCGTCAAGTGATAGAGTTGTTAGATTCTTTGATTCTTCAATTGTCATGACTTTTGCGCGCCATTTAGGATGTAGTGCCCTAAGAAATTTCCTAACACAATTCTTGCTCGAAAAACTTTTGTCAAGTGCTTTTAGACTAGTAATAATAGTGTTAAATTTAGCAAAGGCATTATCTATTGATTCCGCTTTCCGGATCATGAATTATTCATATTGTTTAACAAGAAGATCTATTTTGTTAGCTTTGACTTGATTATTACCTTGATGAGTGATTAACAAAGTATTCCAAATTTCTTTTGCGGTTTGACACATAAAGATTCTTTCATATTCTTTACGTGGCAAAGCATTATAAATTACCATTTTAGCTTTATTATTTTTTGCAAGTTTCTTTTTAAGATCATTGTTTTGTTTATGAAAAGGTACAATTTCGTCCTTTTTAGTTTTGGGATTATTTTGAATAGGAGGAAAATCACCATCGGTAATAATATGCCAAAGATCTAGATCTTTTGACTTCACATAAGTTTTAAATCTATTTTTCCAATAAATAAATCCATCACTTTCAAATAGTGGTGGTCTTTGCATAGATTGTCCTTCTAAATATTTTTCGTATTCCATAGATCGATTCAAGTTTTAAAATATAATTTATTTTAAAAATCTTGTTTAACGTGGCTCTTGATATCAATTGTGGAAAATTAGAAGGGAGGTTGAATAGTTTACTGCTTTTTGATTTAAGGTTTATGTTTATTTGTAAAATTTAGTTTTGACTTTTTTTTGTGATTTCAATGCTTGCATAATATGAACAATATAAGTATATGAATTGATAAAGTAAGATAAGAGATAAGAGTAAGAACAATCAAACCACAACGCGATATAGTGGTTCAGTAACGAAGCACCTCTTCGCCCTACTCCACTCCCCGAGCACCTAACTCGAGAGTTTTTTCTCCACTCCCCGCAGCACCTACCCGCTGAACTCAGAGAGTTTCATTCAATCTATGTCAACTCAAAGATCCTCTCCGCGCTGTAATGGCAAAGACTAAACCACAGAGTACGAGAAGAAGCATTGCTTACACCGATTTACGACACAAAGCTAAATGTTGAGTTCTAATTTTAGCTAGAACCAATCTATCACAACACAATTTCACTACTTGTTCACGACTTCACAACTTCACGACTTCTTCACAACTTCAAGAATTCTTCACATACATTCAAGACTTCATCCTTTCACTCCATTACATATTATAATCACAAACTATATCTAACAGTACTTGGTAGTTCCCACTGTCCGATTCCTAAACTATTACTTGCACAAAGATCGCCAAGGAAGTCTAGCTACTAACGCAAATACAAGATTTACAATTTGAGTTACAAATATGTGATATGATGCAAACAAGGTTCCAATTACACACTAAGGTGATCATACGTCTTCACTTGATGATGGAAAGTTATTCTTCTCTTGCACTGAGGAATTAAGCTTGGATCCACTTGGAGAACAAAGCGTTCTGATGAATGATCAAAGGATTTTAGATGAGGATACTTTGTGGCTATTTTGGGGCAGTGAAAGATATGAGTGCAAATGGTGAGATAAAAATAGTGAGGAATAGTCAGTATTTATAGGACAAACTAGAGGGAGCGTCTCAGTTATGGGCTCAGTCCCCTTAAAGAAAGGTGGGCGGTCCCTTTAAAATCGATGAGGGGGCCGCCCGTTTTGTACGCCCGTGTATTTAAGGGGGGCGCCCTAGACTAGGGGCTCCCCAGTTTGTCTTTTGTGTAGGGGGAATTTTCTGGAACTTTTTAGCCGTTTTAGGTCCGAAAATTTGAATTTCAAAATGTTTATTTTGAATAAAACATTTCTTTTAATTGTTGAAAATATTTTGTAATGTTTATGAAAATGTTTACAACATTTTATAAAAGTGTGGGGTTGAATAAAAATTTCCTTTGATCATAAAATGCATTAAGCATTTATTTATTCATACCTTGAAGTGATATAAATTACGAAATGAAAATTTACTATTAATTACTTGTTTACGTTTAATTTTACATTGAACGTTTTTATATTTTGTGATTATCAAAACGTAAAGATGTGAAAAATATTAGTAATGTTTTTAGGCATTATATTTTATCAACATATATGACTTTAACCAAAAATAGGAGCAAGCAAGTAATCGTTTTTCTTGGAAAACAAATGAGTTGAGTGTGGGTGTGGGTTTTAGGCGTTAGCCTAGAGGCCTAACCATGCAAGTTTCAAAATTTTTTTCTTTTTATTTACTTATTAATTTTGTGTATAATGTTTAAATTTTAAAAGTAACTTGTACTCCTTTTAAATGAAATGCGAGCCTTAAACGCGAGTTTTGGCCAAAGATAAGGAACAAAGACGACGAGGTTCAAAAATAATAATTTATGGTCAATAGAATAATAACGAAGTACGTTGTAGATTTTTACGATACTTGAAACGATTAACGAACACGCGATTAAACGGCGATTCATGAAACGTCAAAAATAAATATTTTAAATTTTTGTTTGTAATAAAATACGAAAATAATTATTTACGACAAATAAAATTTTAAATGTCGACGTTCGCTTACGAAAACTCGTAAAATAATAATAATGACGTCGAACTCGCGATCATCATACGCATCGTGAAACTCGGGTTGTTACACATGACGATGAATTTGTTGCAAGTCCTCATTGTCAAGTTGTGGACTGTTTGGTTGACTTGCAAAGAAAGCACAAATGACAGCATCACTCAAGTTGTTAATTGTTGTTGAGTTAACAGCAGTAGCTTGAGTGCTAGCAGTTATAGCACCATGAGCAGTATTAACTGCTCCATTTGTACCGCTAGTGCTGTTTGAGGACACAAAGGCTACGTTTTGTGTGTTTGTGCTTGAGCTTGATGTTCCTTTGAACTCTGGTTCATAGATCTTCAGGTTGTTGTAAAGATCATCCTGGCTTAATGTATCTATCTCAGGCTTGTTCCTCCACCCAATGGTATGTGTGTTCCATTATGGTGATAGACTTCTTAAGAACTTCTGATTCACATCTTTTTGTGAGATACTTTCACCATGAATCTCCAACTGACTGATAAGCTTTTGAAGCCTATCATAGGTTTGATCTAATACCTCTGAGCTAGATGCAGTAAAATTTTCATACTGCTACTTTAGAAGATTCCTCTAAGTCTTTTTAGTAGCAACATTCCCTCCAAACCTCTTCTCAACAGCCTGTAGCAATGACTTGGCATCTTTGATGGAGTTAAACTTCAATTGATGTTCATTAGGGATTCCCATCAATAAAGTGCTTCTTGCCTTTAACTCTAACCTCATTTGTGCCTTTTCTTCAACAGTTGTAGGAGCAATTGTAGTCTCAACACCTTCAACAACTTTTGTTATTAGAGGTTCATTACCATTCTCTATGACTTCCCATAGAGAATAACCAATCATCTAGATGTACTGTTCCATCCTCATCCTCCAAAGCTCATACTCACCTGGTTTGAGCATAGGCACTTTTGAAGCAGCCACCATATGTACTGAGTCTTGATCCATGTCTTCTTAGAAAAGTTTCTCAAAGCAACAACTCTGATACCACTTGTTAATCCCACTTGAATGGATCTTGAATTCCTTAGCTTGTGTAAGGTATAGTTATGCAACATAAATCCTACACAACTATGATAGAAACTTTGTAAAATATATCAAAGATTATGCGGAATCTAATCTTTGATCAATAAGAAGAATATGCAATAGAACAGTAATTCTAATGAACACACAAATTAACAAACAAAGCTTCAATATATTAATACGAATACTCTAACTAGTATTAGGGTTACAAAACCTTGAAGCTATAACGATATCAAAACAAAAGATTTCTAGATATCAAACTTTATGCCCTAGGACCTCCTTTTATACACCAAGGAATCCTAGTCGATTTACAATATATTACTAAAACTTAGATTATTCTCAAAGATCTATTCTATAAATAACAATCCTTATCTCATAAGTAATCTTGATCTTCAAGCAATCTTTATCTTTCAGCAGTTGTAACTTTTAGCAGTTGTAACTTTTAGCAGTTGTAAATTTGGACCAGCAGCATTAACTCTTAACAAGCAGTAGTAACTTATACACCAACATCATTAACTGTGTACAAGCAGCATTAACTACTTAGAATTTTTTCTTCAATCTTTACCAGCAGTACTAACTTTACTCTAGCAGTACTAACATATACTAGCAGTACTAAGTTACACTAGCAGTACTAAGTTACACTATGAGTAGTAACTATGAACTAGCAGTACTAACTAATTAGCATATTTTTCATTAAGATTACTGAACAGCACTAAGTTTTACTTAGCAGCAGTAACACAAACCTTAGCAGCAGTAACTTCAAGATCATCATGAAGTCTTTTAATCCCAACACGTATCCTTAGCACGATTTTAGAAGGACAATATTTGTGATCCTATTATTCTAGATGTATAAACGACTATATGGAGAGCTATCTCGTCATCTAGATTACTTAGTCCGTATCACTAGATCCAGTTGAATGATAGGTCGCATATAAAAGCACGTAAACAAGTATATTGATAAACATAAACAAGCATACAACGATAAATTAAGCAATCAAGATATAAACAAAACCAAACATTCAGATCTTCAGAATAATGGCTAATACCCAAAGGTATTAGCCTTCAAACATCATAATTAATACAAGAGTAATTGTTTTAGCCAAGGTAAACTAATCGAGTTAACGAATGATACAAAAAACTGAACGATTACAAAAGTATATTAAATTACACATTGTCTTCTATGGATTGGAATGCGTTGCAAGACCTCTTCTACTCTTTTTCTCCTATGAAAATTGACTTTTGTTGTTTAGGTATCGAGATATGATTTAGCACACCTAAAACTCATTTTGGAGTGTTGTATTTATATTGTCTGGAGTCGGTGTCGATACGGCGTATCCAAGGGGTTGGACACGGTGTATTGAAGTTTCTTGGAGTAGGGACCACGTTTGATATCTTCCAGAATATTTTATTCCCATATAGCTTTAATATGACGTATTGACTTTCCTGGATACGGCGTATTGGACTTGTTTCCTTTGTGGTCTTTGGTGAGTGCAAGCATGGATACTGTATCATCCTTGATAGATACGATGTATTGGTAGTCAGAATCATTAATCTTCAAAATATCTTAGTTAAAGCTCCAGAATTTGCGCCTTTTGCTATTATTCACCAAGTACTCCATAATTACTGCAATTCTCAAATATAAACGAGTAAGTAACAATTCTTTGCAATAACTATACAAAATGGGTTAATAACATGGGATAAATGATGCTATAAAATAGATGTTATTTGATGTCATCAAATATCCCCCCACTTGAATCCTACTTGTCCTCAAGTAGCCTTTAGAAGTTTATAAAGGTAAATATGGGTTTATATGATAAGGCTCAGGGTTGATTACTCTAACTAATCTCTATCGATACCAATATTCCAGGAGGGCGACAAAGACCACACATACACACCCGTAACGACGGGATAGACACATGTAACTGCTCACTCCTACCTCGAATAAGCTAAAGAGTAGGAATAGTAGAGTAATATAGGGTATGGACCTTATAACTTTCACCAATAGTAATAAACCAACAAGGCAGCTGACACATGCATACATGGCCGTAACAACGGAATAGACATGCACGCTCGATCACATCCTCATTCGCGTAAAACCTATGGTTAATGATAAGGAAAGGGAAATAAATTGTTGTTAAATAAAAATTATGAAACAAATAGACTAAGTCTAAAATACAAGTTGCTAGACACTTTTTCCCGACCGTTACCATGATAAAGACACAACTATTTACAACGTCTTGATCATAGATAAAAAACAACAGCCTAAGTTGGCGTTCCCGTAACGGTCAACTTCCCAATCATCCCATACTTTACATACTATACAAGGCAAGTGGTGATATCTTCCACTTTATACAATACTCTAAATTGTCGATTTGTATCAACGAATAATCGATCCTTCGTGTAACTCCTTCGGTAGTTGCAAAACTATTATCTTCAAACTTTTCTTCTCTTTTTTTTTGTTGAGATTTTTCAAATTTTTTTGGTTTTTTTTATAACACTATACTACGAAACTAGGTCTAGTTTCACCATCTTCACGATCATTGATATGTGTGAAAACACAAATCCTTTTTATATCAAAAATGTCCCTTAAAAGGCCAAAATTATGCATAAAATACTTGTATATTGTTCGTTTTGTCTTTGTAATTGTGTAGGTACGGATATTGCAAAAATCTCAAGAAAACGGTCAAAGCCGGACAAACACGAACACGGGAAAGGAAAGAATGTACAAGAGCCGGGGATTTATTGTTGAAGGTCCAATGGTCAACTCAAAGTCAAACTTAGTCAACTAGTCAACCACTAAATGTCAAAATTCCAAAATAACCAAAACAACCCCTTGAAGTTAAACCAAATTGCAAAAATAACCCTTAAACCCTAACATCGTTATCTTTTTATTAATAAAAGATAACGGTCGTTGTCTACATATAAACCAAAACCTGTTAACCCAAGCCCATAGCCCAATCCTTTTTACCCGGGCCCAAAACCACTCAGTTAAAATCAGTTATAAAAAGAATAAAAAGGCGCAGGAATAGCTTTTACTATTCATCATCGTCTTCACGTTTAACCCAACTCAAATCAAAGGGTAAATTGAAATTGACAGCGTGGCTCTATGATTCGAGTACCAAGGTATAAGCTGGCAGAGTTAGACGACATGAGAGGCTCCCATTGGTTGATTCCCATAAGGAATGACACGCGGACATAGAAAGAAAGCACACCAATCAATGAAATTTGCACTAAAACAAGTGCAAAAGAAGCACAGAGTTCTAACACACGGATTGCCATGTTGGCAATCCGTGTGCTCACTCAATCAATCTAACGGTCATAAGGATGGATCCAATGATGGGTAAAGAATCAAGGTATGAGATTACAAGGAGCGTGTAACAGACTCAAGGCCTAGAAGCTTCATCTCAGCTCTATAAAAGCAGACCTCATCACACACATTTGGAGAGCTAGTTTTTTCATTTTTTTCAACTTATTAAATTTTAGCTTTTCCTTTCAAAATGTTTTAGCTTAATGTAATTTCCTTTTCAGTATTGTAATCAGCTGTTTTATTAATACAAATTAAGTTTCCTTATTAAGCTCCTACTTTTCTAAAGCTCACTTTTATTCAAATTCTATTTAATAAGCTGTTAATGTTTTATAAGCTTCTAATAAGCTCATATTAAGCTCTCTGAGTCTCTAAGGTCAGATTGAGTTCAAATTAGTCATCTAATATACTTGAACAATTAAAATCAATCTATTACCTTTGCTAAATGGGATTAAGCTTTTTGGATGACGAGCTAGCAATGGATGAGCTCATAGGACTTTACTAGCTTATCCTTGTGATAAGCTAGAGCTTGTTGACAGCTCTTTGAGCATATTAAGCCTTTGTTTAGCTAAGGCAATTGTAAGTCTTCTTTAATTTTCAAGTCTCTTAGCTCAATAATCTGCATTTGCTTATTTTCAGCTTATTACTTGCTTATTAGTGCTTAATTATGTCTTATTGTGCTTATTAAATATGTTTGATCATCTGTTTTCAAGTTTAGTAGTTTAGATCTTAGTTTTTCATAATTTGTCTTAACGAAAAAGGCGCACCTCTTTTGTAAAATTTATTTTACTTAAGAGAGTTACCCTAAGTTTGTTGATTATTCGGTAAACAATAATATTTCCTTTTCTCGTTTCTTTTCTCATTTCATTTGTTTGTTAAGTGCATGCGCACTAGAAATTCCTATTTTCCAAATAATTCAAACGTAACCATTCTGAGACGTCAAAATAAAGGACGTGCTCCAAACATAGTCGAACCCGAGCTTCGTACTATCGTTGCACCAATGGCGGAACGTACCATGGAAGAGCTACTCCGAGCACCCACGGAAGGGTACAGAGAAGCTATTGTTTTACCAGAAATTAATGCGGATCATTTTGAGATTAAGACAAATTTGCTTCAATTGGTTCAAGCGAATCCATTTTACGGACGTAAGAGTGAAAATCCTCATGCTCATATTAATAGTTTCAAAAGGATTACCTTGACTTTACGATTTAGGAATGTGCCCAACGATGTGATTAAGCTTATTATGTTTCCATATTCGCTCGTGGGAGCTGCTAAAACTTGGTACGAGAAAGAACCACCAAATTCAATCTTGACTTGGGAGGATCTCGTGACCAAATTTGTGAATCAATTTTTCCCTCCTTCAAAAACCACTCACTTAAAGAATGAAATTTCTTGATTTACACAAAAATTTGAGGAAACTTTTAGTGAACCATGGGAACGATTTAAGGAGTTGCGTAGAGCTTGTCCCCATCACGGATTTACAAAGTTAACTCAAGTTGATACCTTTTATAACGGTTTAAACGAGAATGAACAAGACTCCTTAAATGCCGCGGCGGGTGGAAATATTTTGAGTAAAACGACTAGAGAGGCTTTAAACATAATTGAGAATAAATCAAAAGTTCATTATTCACGAAATAGATCAAATGCTTCTAGGATGAATGCTACTTCTAGTAAAATAGATGAGAGAATTAATAAGCTTGCAGATCAACTTTCGACCTTGGTCGAGATTGTTTCTAAAAAGTTGTACTCCCGCTCAGGTTTAAGTGGTTGAGGAAACTTGCGTTACTTGTGGCGGTGCCCATTCTTGGTATAATTGTCCGGCTACCGATAACAATCAGGCTAGTGTTTGTGCAACCACGGGTACTTACAAACAAGTTAACCCTTCGAACCGTGTTAGTAATCAAATGGCACCACCAGGTTTTGCTCCAATGCAAAACACTGGTCAAAATAGGTTTAATCAGAATCAAGTTCAAGGGAATAATTTTTGGGGAAATAATTTTCATGGAAATCAAGGTTTTCAAGCTCAAAATAATCATGCTCCAAATTTTCAAAACCAAGGATTTCAAAACCAACCTTTTCAAGTGCCTAATAATCAAGTTCAACAAGAGATTTCAAATGATTTTTAGAATTACAAAAGGAATAATGATTAGATGTTGAGAAACATGCAAAATCAAATCAATTCGTTGAAAGGAGATCTTAAGAATGAAATTCAAAACACGATAAAATCTCAACATGCCGTCATGATGAATCAACAAACTACTTTTCAAAATAATTTGAAAAACATGATTTGTAGATTGTTTCAAAACCAAGCCTCAACTTCGGATACTCTTCCGAGTAATACCATTTCAAACTCGAAGGGTGAGATGAAAGCGATCACTACTCGAAGTGGTGTTGCTTATGAGGGACCCTCGATTCCTACTAATCCTTCTCCTAAAAAGGTAGTGGAACGAGAAACCGAGGAGACAAAGGATAAAGAGCAAACAAATTTCCAAGGAAGGACCGCTCAAATCCCACCTCTGGTTATCCCAATTTCTATTCTGGAACCTGATGTTCCGATGACTTTTCCTAAAACCACTCCTATTCCGGAATCCGATATTCTGAAGAGTTTACCTAAGCCAAATACTCCATATCCTTCACGACGTGATGATCAAAAGTCTCGTGACAAAGCTTCGAATCAAATGGAGAAGATCTTCCAAATCTTTCAAGATTTGCGCTTCAAAAATAGTTTCGCGGATGCTTTACTTTTAATGCCAAGATTTGCTCCTACGATTAAAGTTTGCTCATGAATAAGGAAAAGTTGCTTGAGTTAGCTAAGATACCGTTGAACGAGAATTGCTCGGCGATGCTCCTCAAAAAGCTTCCCAAAAAGCTTAGAGATCCTGGCAAGTTTCTTATTCCATGTAATTTCCCAGGAATGGATGTATGTCACGCCTTGGCCGATCTTGGCGCAAGCATAAATCTTATGCCTCTTTCTATTTGGAAAAAGCTTTCCCTGCCGAAACTTACACCAACTTGGATGACTTTAGAGTTAGCAGACTGATCAATTACTTATCCTAAAGGACTCGCCGAAGATGTTTTTGTCAAAGTTGGGAAATTTCATTTTCCTACCGACTTTGTTGTTGTCGATTTCAAAGCCGATCCTCGAGTACCTCTCATATTAGGAAGATCCTTTTTAAGAACCAGTCGAGCTTTAACTGATATGTACAAAGGAGAACTTATTTTAAGGGACGGCAATGAACAAATAATTTTTCATGTCGATGGCACGTCAAAACATCCTTAGAAAAGTTGTAAACGAGTCAATTAAAATAGTTAATGACACATGCAAGGATAGTTTCAAAAGGTTTATCGACGAACCTGCGTTAGTTTGCTTAACTCCACCGAAAGATGACAACGATGAAAAAGAAAAGCAGGAAGTGAAGAATCTCGCAAAGCCGACGGCTAAACGCCAAACTCATATCACACCTTGTTTAAAGAATTTTAAAGTTATTTGCAAGGAGAGCATTTTTCATTCAAACAAAACACCTCAAGTTTCTTCAATTTTTGCAATCACATCCACCTTACCGTCTATTGAGCCCAAGAATTCTCTCATAATGAGGGGCGAGCACCTTAGTACTTTTAGTGCTGAGGAAATTGTCCCAATCCCAAGAGAATCTGAGGATACATCCAGGAGTGATAGAAGAACATTTTTTACCCTTCGTTATGATTTCTCTACATCAACGTTCCACGTGATGAATCCATAACTTCTATCTAAACTCTCTTTTTGAACCTTGATGTTAATTTCAACTCTATTGACATATATGGTCCTCTTTCAGAGAAGTTTAGAGGACATCAAGTGCAAGGATTCTTATGATTTCAACCTTGATGAGTATCGTCTTCCTAGTCACACTAAAAAAAAAAAAAAAAAAAGACTCTTTCTAATTCTAACAAGGATGATGTCTCGCCCAGGAGACGACATTGAGTTTTCTACTTTTTAATAATGAATCTGTCTACACCTTGAAAATCGTTGCTATCCATCTCGAGGGATTCATCGATGAGCCGCCTTCGAAAGAATGACGATTTATTTGATTTGGAATGTAAAATGAATGATTGGAAAAGAATTTTGTATGATGCTCCAATTGATGAGGCTGAATGTTTCGACTTAGGAGGCGATAATGATGAGATCGATGCTTTTCTAGCTATCGAAGTTCCTACATATATTGAGGAAGGTTATTATGACTCAGAAGGAGACGTATTATATCTTGAGAGTTTGCTTAGTGATGATACCACCCATAATCTCTCTCCCGGTGTATTTTTCGATCATGAACCACAACACATTGAGAATGAATTAGATCATGTTACTTTTTCTCCCAAAAGTGATCCTCTTCACTATGAGTTCATCGGTGAACTTATCATAATTCCTCCAGGAATTGTTAGAGAGCACGAGGATTATATCAATCAAATGTCGTTGCTATGCGGAAATTCATCTTCCCGGTTACCGGAAAATTCTCATACAATCATCGAGTCTCTTCCCACATCTACTACTCTCATTAAGGATAGTGACTCCAATAGGGAAGAGATCGATATATTTTCCAGACCGGATGATTCGATACCACCGGGTATTGAAAGTGATTTTGACTCGGAAGAGGACAACTTGCTTAACAATGATCCTATTCCCGAATACAAACGTTTAACCTTCGACATGGAACCCAATGTGCTCGTGATAAGCAATGTTAATGAAGATGAACGTTTTGACCCAGGGGGAGTTGAGATTAATGTTGAAGTTGACGATTCCTTCACATTTGTTACTCAGACTTTTCTTCCATATCTTACTTACCCTGAGGTTTCTCCCTTACTTTCCTCCACCAAAAATGAGGACACAATTTTTTACCCCGGCATCTCCACTTAGAGCCGGTGGCATCTCATTGGGATGGAACTTTCATGTGCTTAAATGTTTATCCAAACATTAATGAAAGCCCGATTGAGATTTTCTTCTCCACACTTTCTCCAAGGACGAATGAATTCGGGGATCGAGTCAAGCTATGTGACTCGGTTACCAAAAACAAAGCGCTTCGTGGGAGGCACCCCATGCTTATCCTTCTATTTTCTTTCTTATTTCTATTGTGATGTGAGGAGGCTTGTACTCTTCCGATTCTTGTTGTTGTTTGTACTTGTGATTATTTGCAGGATTGACCCAAAATTTTCTAAAGACTCTCGTGTTCGGTGTTTTGTCCCGGTCCACTCGAGCTTCCTAGCCTTTGCTTGCCATTAGTTTGGGGAAATCCGATATCCTAAAGATTATTATCGACTAACATTTATCTTTTAGCACACTTAATAAACGGCTAAAGATTTTTGTAATACTTTCTTCAGGCTTGAGTTATGCATTAGACTTTTTGAGTTCTAGTATGGGGTTTTTAAGTCTTAGGCTAGGAAACATTGAGGTCAATGTCTAATTTTAGTATGGGGTAGTATATCTTTGATATAATCTTGCCTACTGTTACCCGTTGTTCTCACGCACCCCGTTTTCCCACCAAAATTTTCAAAAATGAATGAAAAATTTTAAAATTTTTAAAAATAAAATAAATGTTTTTGTCACAATTTTGACTTTCCTGCTGGGTAGAATAAGAATAAATTTTGACCCGATCGAGCGTGTTGAGCTCTAGCTTGTTCCTTAACTTTTAGGCTAAGCGTTCGCGGAAATTCGCGAAGAACGAAAAATGATAGAGTTAAGTATGAGTAGGATGCTAAACAAGGATTATTTGGAAATCCTAAGAGCTCATGTATGTAATTTGTGGCTTTTTCTCCCATAAGCTTCTGACCGGACTAAAATACGTGCTATTTTTAGAGACTAAACTTAAATCAACAATTTTTATGTAATATATAGCGAACATTTTAGTCTTAGTTCAAATTTATACTTGATTTTTTTAAAAAGAAGTCTTCTCTCTCTATATATATATATATAATAATAATAATGATGGTAATAAACATAAACTGTGGGCTGATAAAAGTTTACTACATCTTGCCGGCTCACAACCGATGTGGTAGTCTTCTAAAAAAAGCCCATAGTAAGAATAAAAATCCGAGACTGATAAAAGTTTGATGCATCTTGTCGGCTCACAACCGATGTTGCAGCCTTCTAAAAGGTCAAGGGTTATAATTGCATGAATGTCTATTATTAAGTTTAAATTAATAAATTGATTTCTTTTTGTTAAATTCCAATATGCTTTTGAACTTTGACTATTCTATTTTAAAGGTGCATATACGGGAAACCTGAGAATTTTTGAAACCTAAGGTCCGTGAGTCCCGATACTAGTCTCTGTGGGGTGTCAAAAACCTGGTCACTTAGCCGCAAGGTTGGGATGTGCCGAGACGAAAGTCGCTACATGGGATGATCTCGCCTTCAAACTCATTATTCTCGGGTGGAACGTAAAGCATAGTATTTTGCAAAACGTTGATCCATGGTTGAAATTCAAAATAGCACATTCACTTAAGATATAATAAATGTCGGGAGTAAAAAGTTCACAAGTTGCAAATATGAGTAGTGTTAGCATCTTTACTGATATTTAGCTGTGATTTCGTTTTAAGCTTGGTTTGGAGCAAGTAAAAAGTCGGGGACAATGAATTTATCCTTTTTGGGGCATTTTCGGATCGAAATGCATCTTGTTCTATGATCCCTAACAGTTATGGAAATAACGAAAGTCGAAAATATTCTCCTAAAAAAAATTTGAAAAATAGGAAAATGGGGTGTTTTAAAGCTTGTGATTTCTTAACTCTCTCCAACAAAAAAATAATTGCAACTTTCACAGTTTATTTGGGGAAGTTTTGAGGTATTTGGTTTTAAAACATATAATATTACGTGAGGACACACAATCGCTTAGTTTGGGGAATTTTGATATGTGTGAAAACACATATCTGTTTTATACTCAAAATAACCCTTAAAAGACCAAAATTATGCATAAAACGCTTGTACATTGCTTGTTTTGTCTTTGTGATTGTGTAGGTACGAATATTGCAAATATCACAAGAAAACGATCAAAACCAGATAAACACGAACACGGGAACGGATAAAGAGTATACAAGAGCCGGAAGTTTGCTATCAATGGTCAAAAGTCAACTCTTGGTTAACTTTGGTCAACAAGTTAAACCTGGTCAAACATGGAAAGACAAAACCCAAAAACCCCAAATCAGCCCCTCAAATAAACCAAATTGTAATAATGGTCCCTAAGCCCTAACGGTGTTAACTCTTTAATATATAAAGAGTTGACACTCGTTATCCCCTTTACCCGAGCCGAAAACACACCCATTGTCCAATCCTTTATATATAAGCCCAAAGTCAACAAGTATAAACCCGGGTAAAAAGAAATCAAACGCACCCTTATACAATTTAAAATAACGCGGGTAAAAACCCTTTTACTGTTCATCACCCCTTCCAATTTAACTCGGGCTCAAAACAAAGGGTTAATGCAAATTGAGTACATGGCCAAGCAATTCAAGTACCAAGGAATGATGTGGCAGAGTAATATGTCATCCAGGACTCTCATTGGCAAAAGCCCACAAGGAATGACATGCGGGACATGTAAGAAAGCACACCAATCATTAGGATTTTACACTAAAACAAGTGCAAAAGAAGCACAGAGGTCTGACACACAGAATGCCACGTTGGCAATCCGTGTGCTCACTCATTTAATCCAACGGCTCAAATCAAGGATCCAATGATGAGAGAAGATTCAAGGGACAAGATCAAAGGGATAAAGGAGCGGGCTAGACTCCTAGAAGCATTTCTTGCAGGCTATAAAAAGCCCTTCACATTCACACACATGTATCTAGTTTTTTTAAGCTTTGTAAATTTGTTATATAAAATTGGTGTAATTTCGCTTTAAAAATTTTTTAGTCAAAATGTAACTTTTCCAACTTATTGTACTCGCACTTTCAGCTTATTGTAATCAGTTTTACTATTAATGAAATCATCCTTTGTTTTTACATAATCTGTTTTACCTTACAAGTTTTTTTAAAAACTCTCACATTCTCAATTACTTGGTAACAATAAGCTTCTCACAAGCTCTTCCATAACCCTCCTCTGAGTCTATAAGCGTGGAATGAGCTCATAACAAGGATCTAATCTAACTAAAAAGACGGCTGGTAAGTAATCAGGGGGGGGGGGTTAAATACCGTATGTGTTGAAAGAGATAGAGTGGGGGTGGTTTAGCAGTATCGGAGTATATAAGTCTATAGTAGGGATGAGTGGCGGGTTGGGCGATGAGATTGACAAGCACTTAGGATGGTACGAACTGTACTGTTCTCACGGAGTGATTTGTGGTTGGTGTAGCATTAATATCATCTTAGTTTACATGCCGATAGGAGCTCTTGGATGACGCAACTAGCTCATCCAGACTTGTAGATAGCTTCTTTGAGCAATTTGAAGCCCTTGTTTAGCTAGCGGGCATTTGTAATTCTCTTTAATTTTCAGTATTTTAGCTTTAATCTTGCATTTTTTTATTTTCAGCTTATTACTTGCTTATTGTGCTTAACTTCTTTGATATTATGCTTAATAATCAGGTTTGAGTATCTGTTTTTAAGTTTTATAGCATAGATTTTAGTCTTTCATATTTTGTCTCTTAAATCATTAAAAATCAAAAAAAAAATTAGCATAGTAAGTAGCTTATAGATTTTGGCTTATTTTCTTGTTGATTAATGCTTAATAAGGTTGTTTAAAGTTGTTAGTCATCTGGTATTTGAGTTTTGAATGCTAAATCTCTTTTTCATAAGCTAGAATGAGTTTGAAGGTTTTTAAAGGAGTGTTTGGCATAACAGTTTTAACCATAAGATAAAATGTTAGTGGTCATTTGGTCTTGTGACTTTGATTTAATTCTCATCATTATGTTTGTTTAAGCTAGATTATTTAGTTAAGATTAGAATTATTTAGGTTTTCATAGGCTGGTTTAGTATATGTTCAAGTCTGTTAGGTTTAGCTTGCATTATAAGCTCAAATCATATCTAGTATTTACATTAGGTGTTATTAGTTTTAGTTATGAGTTTTATGAGTGTTAAATTTAGTTCATTAGGTCTGCATAATAGGAATTAAATTGTGGTCATATACATGTTAACTGCATCAGCAGTTCTAAGTGCAACTTGCCTTTTTCATGATCAATTTTTCATAGGGGTTAGAGTTTCTTTTAGGAATTAAAATTAGCCACTTAAGATGAATAGTATAATATTTAGGGTAAACTAATCTGTTTCAAATTATTTTCAATTAAAAAGTTCATTATCTTATCTGTTTTAGCCCTTAAAATTAGCTTTTTGTCTTTTCCATTTCAAAACCAAAATCAGTATATGTTGACTAAACTGTCAGTTCTCAAAAAGCTTTTTCAATAAGCATTTTGTTTTTCCAAAGTCTTTTCAAAAAGCATTTTCTCGTAGCCCTTAAGTCAAGTTTTCAGAAAATATAAGTTTCATTTCATAAAAAGTTCATTTGATAGCTGAGAAATAAGCTCAAAATAGCTCTTAAGGTCTGTTTGGTTTCTAAGTGTTCATAAGACCTTATTGTGATTCTCAGCTTATGGCTTATATCCTTGTGCTTATTTCTTTCATAAGTAGCTTATTAGGGTAAACTTAAACAGTTAGTAGCTTATTAATCTTAGTTTTCAGCTTATTTCATTTTTTTAAGTTCTTAAATTTTGAAAAAAAGCCAAAAAGAAAGTTAAGAGTTAAGTCTGTCTTTAAGCTGATTTTCAGCTTATTTAGGGAATTTCATAAAAAGTTTCTTTTAATAAAAGTGTTTATTTTCAGCTTTTCTATAACTTTGTTTTTTAAAGTTTTTCTAAAAAAAGGGAAGATGGAAATCGGGGGTGAGCAAGGCTCGAACCCCCGACCTCATCATCCTCACCCTTTATAAATGCCTCACAACACACACTCACTACCAACGTGCCCGGGGGTCTTTTTCGTTATAGTTTCACAAAGTTTAGTATTTGTATACGTTTTACCCTTTTAGTTTAATAAGCTGTTTAAGCTTATTTCTTAGCTTATTCGTTAAGCTGTGTCCACGAGCTTATTTTTTCTAGGTCCCTCTTAGTTCAAGCTACTTTCTATAAATTTTTCAGAATTTTTATATTTAGTTTAGTATTTTTAAACATTTATTTTTATTAAAAACTTTAAAAAATCATAAAAAATAGAAAAATAATCAAAAAAATATAATTCTTTTTTAGAAAATTTTATTTTATCATATAGTTTCTAGGAAAATTAGTTTTGCTTCCGTAGGGTTTAATTTGCAAAATTTCAATTTTTAAAGAACGGGATTCGTTTCCGTTCACGTTTTTCGTGTTTTTAAGCTCATTTCAACTCCGTTTTTGTTCTAGTTTTCTTTAAACTTACTTTTTAGTCAATTAGAGTCTATTAAAAGTGAAAAATTCATTTTAGGTTTAATTTTGGAAATTTAGTTTTTTTAGGGTTCCCGATTTGCGTTTTTAGTTAAAGTTTAATTTTCCGTTATTAAAGTTAGGTTTAATTGTCCTTTAATTTGCTCACTTTTAGGATTTTAGAAAACAAATCATCTCTGAACCAATTCAAATCATTGTCCAAACAACAAACGTGGTCTCAATTTCATAAATCTTCGAGGAATACGACCCGGTAATCACTACAGTAAATATACTATATTATATATTTGTGAGAATTTTCCTTTCTTCCTTTGTCCACAAGGGTAGTTTGGTAATTTTTTTCTATACTTATATCATTATACGTGTATAAGATTACTTCAATCAACCACGTTTGATATCTTCCAGAATATTATATTGATTCCATATCTTGAATACAGCGTATTGAGTCCTCTGGATATGCGTAGTTGAACTTTCATTTATTCTGGTGTCTTTGGTGAGTGCAGGCACGGATACGCCGTATCTTCCTTGATGGATACGGCGTATTGGTCTTTAGAACAGTAATCTTCAAAATATCTTCATTTAAGCTCCAGAATGCGCGCCTTTTGCTAAGTTTCACCAATTACTCCATAATTACTGCAATTCTCAAATATAAATGATTAAGTAACAATTCTTTGCAATAACTATACAAAATGGGTTAATATCGTAGGATAAATGATGCTATAAAATAGACGTTATTTGATGTCATCAAATATCCCCCCACTTGAATCCTACTTGTCCTCAAGTAGCCTTTAGAAGTTTATAAAAATGTATCCCTTAAGGATATTTTCCGTTAAAGCACTTATTCGATCTATTACAAGTACACAACCAAACACCTCACAAAATAGGAAGATGAAAACACTCAAATCACTCAACTAATCTATGTGGTAACATGTAACTAATTCGCTCAATTGCTCGGTCGTGACGAGTATTCTATCAAAGCCCCCCCTTGGCAAGAAAATCACATCCCACCACGTAAGCCAAGGAGTAACATTTAAAAGGTAAAATATGGGTTTTTTTGTATGGAAAGCTTACGTTTGATCATTCTACATCTATCCCCAGAAGTACCCACTCCAACAAGGCGCTGAAACACATACACCCCCGGAATGCCGGGATAGACAAGTGTGTTTCGATCACATCCCCATTCGAATATAAACCATGGATAGGATGAAGAATGATATAGGGTAGGAACCTTCTAACTTTCACCAAAAGTCATAAACCAACGAGGCAGCTAAGACATGCATACATGGCCGTAACGACGGAATAGACATGCACGCTCGAACAAGTCCTCATTCGCATAAAACCAGCGGCTAATCATTAGGTGAGAGGGAAGTAAATTGTTGTTAAATAAAAATCAAGATACAAATAGATTAAGACTTAAGATACAAGTTGCTAGACACTTATATCCTGACCGTTACCATGATTAAGACACAAATATTTATAACGTCTTGATTATAGATAAAAAACAACAACCTAAGTTGGCGTTCCCGTAACGATCAACTTTCCAATCATCCCAAAAATTTACATACTTTACAAGGCAAGTGGCGATATCTTCCACTTTGTACAATACTCTACATTGTTGATTTTTAGACGTATCAACGAATAATCGATCCTTCGTATAATTCCTTTGGTAATGCTTTTTGAGAAATGATTATCTTCAAACTTTCTTTCTCTTTCTTCGCTCTTCGGTTTCACCAATAATTGTGACGGTAGTAAAATCACATGAGTTTTGACTACTAATATACATTCCCATTTGCAATGTGCAAATTTCCAACCGCATCAAAGATAGAAAATGACACAAGACTCGGGAAATACAAACTTTACACTTTAAGCAACTAGCAACTGTAAATTAAACTTAATCTAACAGGGTAGGTTAAGGTGTAAGGGTGTAACGAAACAAATAGTTGGTGTAAATCCTAAAGGATTGGCTCTACAGGTTGTTCTAATAGATCATCACTCTAAAGATGAGAGTGGAAAGGGTTTAAACAGGAGGTTAACTAACCGGTGTAGTTAGTTAATAAGCAACATGTAAAGGCGATTTGGGTGTAATCCTAGAATTTACCAATTTAAACAAGTTACTCTAATTAAATCCATAATACTTATTATTGCGGTCTCAAATAGATATACTAATCCAAGTTCTAAAGTCTACAACATCATCGGCACACTCATATTTTGTGGAATTTGGGTAAACATTTAGAAATTGAAAGGTTAAATCCTCACAATATCTAACAAGGGTTACGTAACATGTAATTTCACAAAAGTATGCTTGAAAAAATTTTAATTTTGAGAATAATTTAAGCATTTTAATGTGAAAATTAGAACAAGTAAACATTCTAATTCTATCCCCCCACTTGAATAATACAACGTCCTCGTTGTATATATAAAACATTAGTTACGGGAAGTAAAAAGAATTAGAATGAGAAACTCCCCTGATATTTGCTCGGTAGATTCTCCATGTTGTGTTTATGAGCAAGAATTCGTGTTGAACAACCGCCTTGAAGTTTCAAGACTCCAACACTTCAAGATCTCTAGATGTTTAAATCCTTCACCAACATTCATCGATATTTCTTTCACGAGATCCTGTATAAATTCTCAAAAAACAAATGCAATTCAATCTCCGTGTATTCGTTTAGTAAGACTCGAAATAAATACCTAAAATTGTACAGGAAGTCGATACGCCATATTCATTCCCCAGGATACGACGTATTGATACCTGTATACGCTGTATTCATTTAATGAATACGTCGTATAGACTATGCTGAAAATAAAGACTGGATAACGTCCAAATAGTCGATACGCCATATCTATGGGGTTTGGATACGTCATATAGACAGTTTGGGAATACAGACTCGATAAAAATTTAAGTTAGAATTTCTTACAGCTTCTCTTTTTATTCCAATCATGCCGTAATTGTGCCGCGTGTGAGCCATTCTTTCATTGATGGAACTCGGATAAAGTCGGGTCCTAGATTCAAAACTTCTTTGTAGAACTCCTTAAGCTTTTGGTATGCATACGAGATTCTGTTTATCTTATCTTTCTCACTTACCTTCAGTAACGGTGGTATCTTGTTGCATTGTTCATTAGTGTGGTGTTTAAACTTTGGATGTGATCGCACCATTTGGTAAGTTACTTCATTATCACCATTGTAAAGGGTAATAATCCCTTCAAAATGTTTTGTTTTAATCCCAACTTCTCTCAAGAATGGTTTGCAAAAAATAATATCGCCCATTTCATTATCACAATAAGCATCCATATCCTCCAAAACTACAAAGTCGGTTATAACAGAAAAAGTTCCAACAAAGATAGGCACATTCATTAAGGCTCCTACAACATTATTCCCTTTGTACACCATCTTATTTTTCATTATTGAATTATGAAATTTACTTGGCATCATGTTGACATACAATAATGGGAAAAAAATAGTGTGGGTAAATTCAAATCCTATCATGCATGAAAACTTTAAGTTGTGAGCACAATCTATATGGATCTTCTTATCATCATCACAATAACTAGGGTAATCATCAATTCCAGTATCAAGATCTTCATCCCTAGTTTTAAATTCCTTAATTACCTCATCTTCCTCAATGGTGGGCATTAAATCATCTCCTTGATTTCTTTTAAGCTCAAATGGGTTACATTTAGATTACAGTTAATTCAATTTTAATCTTCGAGAAGGGTCCATGATCTATTTAAACACCAAAGTCTCTCCCATAAGCCAGTTCTAAATCAGCTCAGTCTTTTCTTTTAAACTTAGCATTTAGACCCTCTTAATTATACTACTAGCAGGTTTAACACTTTTGAAAATAATCTTTTCTTCCCCAACCCTCAAAGTAATTTTTTTTGTAAACATTAATCCTTAGAGGGTGGTAGACAAAAATGGTCTTCCGAGGATCAAGGGTACTTTGACATCCTTGGGCATATCAAGAATTATAAAGACTATTGGGAAAGTAAATTTACCAATTCCTATTAGTACGTTTTCAGCTATTCCTTTTGGATATTTCACAGTCCTATCTGCCAATTCCACTGTCAACCTAGTGTGAGCTAATTCGCCTAATCCTAAGTTAAGGTAGGTCGAGAGAGGCATTACACTAACACTAGCTCCTAAGTCAACATGGGCGTTATCAAAACAGAAATCATTAATAAAGCAAGGTAAAGTGAAACTTCCTGGATCTTTCTCCTTTCGAGGTATGGCGTTTGTTGGGTCTTAAAAGACTTCATGGATTCTTAGAAGTTACTGCTTCTCATGTACATAATGGAAATTATGCTAAGTGGTTAGTACTGGTAGTATAATGTTACCACTGCTAGTTACTACTGTTAGTATAATTTAGTACTGATAGCATAAAGTTACTGCTGTTAGTGGAAATTAAGACTGCTCATTGTTGAAGACTAAAATATAAGCTAAGTAGTTAGTGCTGCTAGTAGTAAAAGTTAAGACTGCTAGTACAAGTTACTATTGTTAGTGTATATTAGTACTGCTAGTACTAATGTTACTACTGCTTATGTTTATTAGTGCTGCTGGTGGAAAGATTACAACTGTTTGAAGACTTTCTACTGTCAAGAGGATAAAGATGAATTAAAGAGATAAAGATTGTTTGGAGAACAAGAATACGTGTGAAGATAAGTGTTGAGATATTTATGTACAAGATATACATAATGTATTTATTTAGAAGATTACGTTTATGTTTAGAAAAGATTGAGATATCTTAGGAATATATTGTAAGCCGACTAGGACTCCTTAGTCTATAAAAGGAGGCTCTAGGGCATTAGTTGAGACATCAAAAAAAACACGCAGACATATCATTATCAGTTTTCATAGTTGTCAAAGTCGATTAAGAAAAGCTTCAAGGTTTGTAACCCCAGTACTAAGTTAAGAGTACTCGTATTATTGATCTAATAATATTGGAGCGTTTGGTTATATCTTTGTTGTTCAAGATTACTATTTCATTGATTTTACTTCTAGAGTATTAAGGTGTAGATTCCGCATACACTTTAATATACATACAAAGTTTTTACAACAAGTTATTTTGGATTTATCCAAGGTAATTTAACCTTAGACAACCTAAGGAATCGATCTAGGTTTGGGATCAACAAGTGGTATCAGAGCTTTGCTTTGAGAAACTTTGATCTAGAAGACATGGAGCTTGAATCTACAAATAGTGGTCCTAATGCAAAGCTTCCCATACTCAAATTAGGGGAATATAAGATGTGGGCTATAAGAATTAAGCAGTACTTCCAGATCCAAGACTATGCACTCTGGGAAGTGATAGAAAATGGTGATTCATGGGTCTTAGTATCTCAAACAAACCTCGCTCGGCATCGCATGGATAAGAGTTATAAAGATGTTACACCTGTAATGATAGAAGAACATGATAGATAGAGATAGGACAATAAAGAATGAGTCCACCTAAACGACTAGAGGCATTGTTTACCCTATGGCACTTCCAGACATGATCATCAGCTAAAATTCAGTTCAGTATCCTATGGCTATATCTATGTTTGCTGCCATTTAGAAACCAAGATTGGAGGTAATGCAGTAAAAAGTACCTTAAGAGAATTATCTAACAGAATTGACATCTGGCTATATGATAGAACACACCTAGATGCGACAGTTTCTCAGATCTAGACATAGTACTTCTGGAAGTCTACTGTAAATAATAGAGTCAGCTCCAGTACACTCAGTATATGCTCAACTTTGTATGCCACGTGACATCGACTTTTGCACAATGACTTTTGATCTAGAGTATAAAGAGATACTGTCTATGTAGAGGTCACTATGTTGAGATGAAAGACCACCCCCACAAAAACAACCATCCTCATCCCCTCCCACTCCCCCACCCAAACCTCACCACCACCCACACACAACAGTACATCATATGCCCCCAAAAGAAGATTTACATATACTTAAAATTTCTGCCTATCGTCCAGCCTGTACCAACCTGCAGTGCGAATACTCATGTAGTTGTTTAGGTATGAATTAAGGCTGAGATTGAGGACTAGGGTTATAGAATGATTTGTACAAACAATTTCAAAATGTTGTGAACAGTAGATAAAGATAAATTGTTGGTACATCTTGTGGTGTTCAAAACTTGCCTTCATGATTCTGCACCTTAAAGGCCTCTAGCAGTAAAGAGATAGTACCAATGATGCTAACACTGCTTCTTCACAAGTTAGTGTTGCTAGCCCTAGTGTTAATACTGCTAGTCTACAAGTTTGCACTGCAAGTGTCAGTGATAATACTGTGTATGCTTTCATGGTTGAAAATTCAAATGGTTTTAATGTCCTACATCAGGACTTAGAGCAAATTCATGAAGATGATTTGGAAGCAATGGATTTAAAGTGGCAGCTCTCTTTGCTAAGTGTGAGAGCAAAGAAGTACTATCAGAGGACAGGCAAGAAGATTTTTATTAATGGTAATAATATTGCTAGATATGATAAATCTAAGGTGGAGTGTTACAACTGTCATAAGTTGGGACACTTTGCCAGGGAGTGCAGAGCACCAAAAAGCAAGGAAGGTTAGTTCAGAAATCAAGACAACACCAGGAAGTAAGGAAACAATAAAGACACTTCAAAGGAAATGTTGGCTATTGATGGTGTAGGTTTTGATTGGAGTGACATAGCAGAAGAACAAGTTCAGACAAACATGGCTCTAATGGCATTTTCAGACTCAGAGGTTGTCGGAACCCAAAATCACTTACACTTCATTATTGAAACAAGAAAATAAGATGAGAAGATATGGAAGAATTGTAGAGAGAAGTTAGAGAGAGAAAGGTAGAGAGAAGAAAAAGATGGATGATTACTTGCAAAATTACAAATGAGAATTAACAAGAACCAACCCCCTCTCCATATTGGAGGAGGGGTAATTACTACTTAATACAAAGAGGTTTTCATGCCTTGGTACTTCTACTATATGGGCCGGGCTCGGGATTACTTTGGGCTTTCGCACGATTCCAAGTGGACGGTTAGATTACATTTAAGAGCCCGTTTACCGTGTAGCCTATTCAACGTATATTATTTTAGTGAGCCGAGACCTTAATATAACTGATGAACGAAACTTCCATTGGTCGCTCAATAATATTTTGAGGCTAACAATCTCCCCCGAAGTGAGTTCATTGTGACACTCCTTCATGAGATCAATGAGATTGCTTTTGTCATTAAGCTCTTGTGATCTTTGTCTCTGTCTACGTTGTAGGCTTGTTCCTTCATGCTTTGTGATCTTTGATCTTGAGCCTTTGTCATTGTCTTTAGACTTCGTCTTTTCCGTCCAAGATCTTTAAATCTTTATCCTTCCATCTTGATCGTCTTTGCCACCTTGCGATCTTATGTCTTGACCAACATGCTCATACTTTGCATCATCTTGAAAGCTTGCTAACAATCTCCCTTGATAGACTTGATATCTTTGAAGGAAGATCTTGTATATCAGAGTTTGTGCGGAAGTCTTTGTCTTTAATTCTTGAGCTTTCATGATTCTTGAATCTTGATGCTTATAGAATGTCTTTGTAGAGTGAGCATGAGCATGAGCATGTGGTAATGAATCCGACTTCAGCTCGAATGAGGCATCACCATCTCCATCTTTATGTATCCTAAAATAAAACAGTTAGCAATAAAGCGGGTGGACGAATATGGCTTTGTCATTCGTCCGGATTTGGTTAGATTAACCTCTGGTTCTGTAGGACCGTTTTACAGTATAAATACTGTACCTATGATCAGGTAGATTCAAAGAATCTCCTTGACAAGGTTTCCATCTCAAAGCATAGGGTCTTCTAACACAGATGTATTAGATTTGCCATGCTTGCTAGTTCTCATTACCGGAACGTCTCAAAGCAGACAACACGGTAAGAGTGAATCAGATAGTTACTATCTTTCTGATTATGTCGTCAATTGATTCGTATAGAATCTCGCAAGTCACCTACCGCAGTGCTGTTTGATGATGACACTGGAAGAATTTCCATTTGTCATTGTGAATACTAAAGAGTATCACTCTGAATGTTCTGGCAGAATCACAAGGATAATGCGTAGGACTCTTGTTAACAGCTTGTGAACTTAATGATGTTCAACAAGTGTTTGTCATGGAATGTGTCCTAATGAGATTTATTTGATGATCTCTTGGCTCTAGACTCGATTAGTGCATTTTGGTTTTTTGTAATCGGAGGCTGGAGCAGACTGCCACCTATTCAATATTAACTAACTCGGAGTGAGAGAGTCAATAGAAGTCGTGTGTATCTCCGTGAAAAATGAGACAAGTTTCTTTTGAGAGAAACTCGAATGGCTGGGGAGGGTTGTGCATTGCATCACTGGGTCCATGATGTCGTCTTCAATGTCAGCAATCAACATTGTGATTCTGACAGCATATGTATTGACCCGGTTTCTGCCTAAGTTGTGTGGAGGGCTTCTTTCTTTGTACCTGTGATCAGGTAGATTCAAAGAATCTCCTTGACAGGGTTTCCAGCTCAAAGCGTAGGGTCTTCTAACACAGATGTATTAGATTTGCCATGCTTGCTAGTTCTCATTACCGGAACGTCTCAAAGCAGACAACACGGTAAGAGTGAATCAGATAGTTACTATCTTTCTGATTAAGCCGTCAATTCATTTCCTGGAACAAGTTTGATTCACATTGAATCGCACCATCGTTTCTTTCCAGTTGACACAAGTTTGATTCATATAGAATCTCGCAAGTCACCTACCGCAGTGCTGTTTGATGATGACACTGGAAGGATTTCCATTCGTCATTGTGAATACTAAAGAGTATCACTCTGAATGTTCTGGCAGAATCACAAGGATAATGCGTAGGACTCTTGTTAACAGCTTGTGAACTTAATGATGTTCGACAAGTGTTAGTCATGGAATGTGTCCTAATGAGATTTATTTGATGATCTCTTGGCTCTAGACTCGATTAGTGCATTTTGGTTTTAGTAATCAGAGGCTGGAGCAGACTGCCACCTATTCAATATCAACTAACTCGGAGTGAGAAAGTCAATAGAAGTCATGTGTATCTCCGTGACAAATGAGACAAGTTTCTTTTGAGAGAAACCCGAATGGCTGGGAAAGGGTTGTGCATTGCATCACTGGGTCCATGATGTCGTCTTCAATGTCAGCAATCAACATTGTGATTCTGACAGCATATGTATTGACCCGGTTTCTGCCTAAGTTGTGTGGAGGGCTTCTTTCTTTTCACCCTTTATCCATACATTTCTTTTTAATTCTTCAACCCCTTCAATGCTTACCAAGACGTCATTACTAACACCTTGTTGTGATTGTTCCAGTGTTAGCTCAATCTTAGTCGGCATTCTTCCCTTATACACATTCATCTCCAATCATACCTAAGGACTGCTATTTCTAACTATGGAGTGTCCTTGGGTAGATCCCTCCGGTTCTGGTTGGATCATAGGACAAATACCTAACCTTACCACCTTATGTCTTCAGAATCGTCGTGAAATAAGATGTTGTAGGGTATGAGATCGTAACCATAAAACCTTTTTCGAATAGCACTTTGAGTCTTTAGATCACATTTTAATTACATTTCTCCCCTTATTTTAAATTCTAAGTCACTTAGATTTTGAAATACTGTGTGATTAAAATTTGTCTTGAAAAGGCCATGGGGAAAAATGTTGAAGCTTAGCATGAATTATTTGGAACTGTGTCATCTTGCTCCCCCTCAATTTTACATATGTTTGACACCAAAAACTATGGTACCAAGTTGTAAAATCGATATAAAATTGAGGTTGAACACTTAGTCATCTTATAACTATCATTCTATTGAATTGTCATTATTATCTTGTTGTTATTAAGAGACTTTTTGGGAATGGTTTGAATACATAAGAATGGTCGTGAGATGATGTATCCAAACTCATTAAACTTTGTTTTTCGAAAAACTCCCCCTTGAAAGATGGAGTGTTGAACACACAATTTTGAAAGATTATGAATCGTCAGTGAGAAATTCTTGAAAAATTGTGTTCAACATTTTGAAAAACATCATGTTAGAAGACTTCTCTTCCAACTCTAAGGGTAAGCGCACTTATGCGTACACTATCCTTTTTCTTGAGCTTAAAACTTTGAATGTCTTGTAAGAACAGCTCAAGACCGAGAAAAGTTGAATTTCTCGTTGTTAGGATAAGTTATCTTTATAGATAAACTTTCCTTTATTTGAAGTCCGGGTTACGTACTGATATTTGCACATAAGCCATTAAGAAAACTTAGAAATGACATGTTTTGAAAACTTTTGAAACTCCTGTTCGAACTTCATTTACACGCCCGTGTCGATATTAATCAACATTTCTAGGTACGTAAATGTTATCGATTCCAAGAGACATGTCGAGAAGAATATTTTTTGAAACATTTTTTGATTTTGTATTTTCTTTTTGAAATTTTATATTTTTGTATTTTTTTTTTTTTTATAAAAAATATTTACATGTTGACCTCAGCATTGTTATGTGATGGTGGAATAGTAATTCCAACTCTTGTCGTGATGTAGCTGTCTTGTCTGCTGGAGGAACAACTTTTGGAACCAGCTTTGAACTTGACAGTTCATTGCTGTGGTCGTGAATTTCGAGTTCTGAACTGTTATGATCAGAAGTCATTTGTCGTGGAGGAGCGAGGCCTGAACTGTTGTGAACAGACGTCATTGCTTATGCATCAGATGAAAATTCCTTGAAGCCTGTATTTTCTAGATATCAGTCATTTAGCAACAAAACTCTGAGTCATTCCTTTTTAGGTCTGAAAGATTAATCTGCACTTAAGTTAAAGAGTACCTAAATGACATCATGAGTTTGTTCGATTTCATATTGGTTAGTGATATCTCATTATGAACCATTTTGGGGTCACTGTCAACTTGGTTGTGCTGGAAGTGGAAAAAATTAAATTAATCTTTCCATTTGGAACCCACCTAAGACCAAACTGTCTTGAAAATTTTACCCGACGGTTTTCCACTAGACAAGATCTAGGAGTTCATTGTTTTCTCATGGACAACGGAAGTCTTTTTGATTAAAGACTTGTGTCTTTTTTGGGATCTGTCTTTCTGGTTTCTTTGCAACACTTTTTGCTCTACGGGTTTGTATCTTGTTGTTGTCTTATGAGATGGAACCTTAGCACGTGAGTTGACTTCATTCAGGAATTTTGTTACACAAGAATCATGATTGGCATTAAAGACACATTTTTGACATGTTGAGCAAACAAAAATGTTTAGTAGCGGAAAAACTTTCTAGAATTCTAGAGTTGTTTGCTATGGGCATAGTCATTTGTCGTGACACAACCTACTCTTGGATGCAGGCCATTCCTAGACTTTTTTGGTTATTGTTCCTAGGTTTTGGTTTGCTACATTGTTGTGCTTTGTGATCTAGCAGAAGGCATCACACTAGGTTCTGAATTCCTACTGCTTTCTTGTGTCTTTTTCTTAGCTTCCTCTATGGTAGTGGTATGAAACTTTGTCATTGAGCTATCCTAGATGTGCCAGGTGCAATCATGTGATGAGGTTTTGCACGCAGATTCTCTGTTCCTTAGCAATACTGTGATAGTGACTGGTTTTGACAAATCATTATTGACATCAACTTGGGAGGCAAACCGTTGCTTTGAAAGACTAGGTCGTTCAGACTTAAACGCAGTCGGTTGTCTAACAACTGATTGGTTTCTACGTGGTTGTAAAGCCGGTTTCCCTAAGATTGACGATTTTGCAAACTTAGTATTCACACTATTTCCTGTTAATTTCCTTAACTCATTTTTTAATGCTGCAATTGCAAACCCTTTTTCCTGAAGTTGGAGCTTTGGAAGTTTCATTATTGCAATCAAAGAAGTTGTGTGTTCTATGTTCTTAGCTCTTATTGTCTTGATAGAATCAAACATTTCTTTGTAATGCCTTTTCAAAGTCTCATTTTCCTCAAGTAACTTAGCCACTTTATGTTCCAATTCGATGTTTATTGTTTCAATTACATCTATGTCATGTTTAACCTTGGCTTCATTACTTGTTACTTTCAAAAATTGACCATGTTGCCCTTCTTTTAAAGCTTGATTTTGATAATATAAGTTTCAAGATTAACACAATGTGCTTCCATTCTTAAAAAATCTTTTTGAAATTGGGCAACGGTCTTTTTGAGACGAATATTTTCAAATTCGAGGGATTGATTTGAGAGTTCAGTTGTATGGTTATCAGTTAAATGAGCAGGCAAAGGACATGTGTCATGACATTGTTCAACATTCTGGTCAACCTTTCCTTCATTATTGAATCAAGTTGCTTCAGGTATGCTGTTGTTCCGAGTAGCAAGATATTGATTTCAGTAGTTTGTTTGTACTCAACCATTGGCTCTTCATCAATATATGGGCTTCTGATATTGCTTAATTCCATGATCTGCTTGCTTGTATCTTGCTCTTTTTGGATTCTTGTCCCAATCTTTCGGTTGTTTAACCAAACTAGCTCCACTGCTTTTCCCATATCAATCTTTCCCTCTGTTTGTCTATATCTGATCTTTCATTCACCCAGTGTCATTTACTCTGTTTATGCTGTGCTCTTTTAATCAATCGGACTTCTTAACAAGATTCCATGTGTTGGATCAGGTGTGTCACGGATATTCTGTAATCGCGAGTATGAGTGTTTGTAGAAAATTTGTTGCGTGTCCATGTCAACTTATTCATCATCCTGAATAATTCCGTGGGACTTCGAGGAATATTTCATAAAATGTTGTCTCGAAGTACTTTAAAAGAAGCTGTGGATCCAATCTCTTGAAATTCTTCTTTGTCAAGTTGCTTTTCTAATTGATCCATGTTTAGGAACATTGTGCCTATAAAAGTTTCAACATCTTGACCAAAGAGTGTTGCAAATGCACGTTTGAATCCAGACTCGATTCGAGTTCCTTTTAAGTTGTCGTGTGAAAGATGCTTGAGGTGTGAATGAAGTTTTTGAAAAGATACCATGCAACTCTTTTTTGCTTTGTCTTCTGAAAGCATCAAGTTTAACTTCTTGAACTGTGCATTCTTGAATCTGCAACTTTTTGTCATCCAACCTTTTCTGAATCGTTTGTGCATGAATGATTGTTTTGAGCATATAATCTTCAATGAAATCAAAGTTTTTGAGTATTATTTCTTTGAAGAGTTGAGGTTCCATGCTAGTATATGCGCGGAAGTCCTTTCTTGCATACATACCATCTAAACTTGAAGGCTTTATTAGCACGGAGCTGAAAATTTTCTCAAATTGTGTCATTAGCACTCTAAAGGCATTCTGGCAGTTGGACTCAAGAATAGTTTCTTTGGTAAGTTGTTGTTCCAGTGTATCCATGTTCTGAGAGAACGTTCTTGTGAATGTGTTAACATCTTCACCAAAAATATGACTAAATGCACGTTCAAATTCACTTTTAGTGATGCCTGGTTCAAGTATCCGTGTGAAATGTGATTTAAGTGCACTAAGACCGTTTAGGCAACCACCTTTCAAGATCTTTGCTTGTTTTAGCATTTGTTGCATGTCTTGTTCATCTGAATACGAACACGAAGATAAAGTATCTTTCGTTTCCATGTTACCGTGAATTGTGAAGTGAAAAATGATTTGTAGGATCTTAAGCAGGTAAAGTGATTGTTGTTGTTGTGAAAAACTATTTTACGGGATTTTACAAGTCTTGACTAAACCGAGAAAATACAAGAGTATTTCGCGGGATTTTACTAAATCAAGAAAAACCGTAAAAATAGAATTATTGTTGGTGAAATCGTTGTTGTTGTTGAAGAACTTGATCTTTTGTTAACTATTTGTGAGCTAAAACGATGAACGATGCACAAACGTTGAACTTTGGAGGACTATTGTTGAAATATTAACCAATAAGGACCAACGGTGTAATGCAGTTGTAACTTTGAGGGAAATTAAACAAACAAAGGACTAAGGTGAATTTGGATTAGAGTCCAGGGGCTGAATGTGACAAAATGTAAATAAGTTTAATTAATAGCAACATTTTCCCTCCACTGTTTACGTCTTCTTTGTTTTGAAAGTTATAAAGATGTAACGATTGAAAATTTGATCATTCGAACTCGATCGGTTATCGTCGGTGAAAGCCAAATATACCACGTTGATCGAAAACGAATCACGAACACAACGGTCTATGTTATAAGTCGTGTAGTCAACCGATACTCGAAACCGAAAACCGAAAATTTGTTAAAACGTTAAGATTTTGTGTTCCACTCGTTCGGCTCAAGAAGATGAATCTCGTTCGGCTCTTAAGCTTTTACTCGTTCGGCTCATATAGAATGTTACTCGTTCGGTCCTCTTTGAAGTTACTCGATTGGTTCTATGAAACACTTGGACTCGTTCGGTCCTTGTTGATGTCACTCGTTCGGTCCTCTTTGAATGTTGCTCATTCGGTCTTTGTTGATGTCACTCGTTCGGCTCTTGCAAGCTTACACTCGTTCGGTCCTTGCAAGCTTACACTCGTTCGGCTCTAACAAAAGTTACTCGATCGGTTGACAAAGAGTTTGCTCGTTCGGTGCACACTAGTTTTTACTCGTTCGGCTCTCGTTGAAATTCACTCGATCGGTCCTTTCATGAGTATAAAACTCGTTCGGTTGTTGCTGTCGTCCCTGTGTCTGCTAAAATATTGGATGAAAAGAAAGGAAAAAAATTTTGACACAAAAACTTGTAAACTGTTAACAAAAAAAATGAAACGAAACTTAAAATGAAAGAAGAAAGGAGATGAAAAACAATGAAACAAAAGAACACGTGAATAGTTTAAATAATCCCAATAAAAAATCCGAACAGTTTGACCACAAATAGTTTAAAAATAATCCCAACAAAAATATCCAAACAGTTTGACCACAAATAGTTTAAAAATAATCCCAACAAAAATGAAACAAGACTGTTGCTAGTTATAGTTTAAAAAACACACAAACAGTTTGACGAGTAAGCACAAAAAAAAATAATCCGAACATGAATAAGCTCAAAAATGACCACAAACAAATCACCAAACCCACCCCGTGGCGAGTGATACCAAATGTAGGTTCCGATTTAACACTTCACTTCATAACCCGAACACGAATCAAAGAAACTAGAGAGAGAGAGAGAGAGACGAAAATGAGAAAGAGATGAGAGAGAGTTGAGAGAAAAAAGATGGAAAAGAAATTATGATTATT
>BQNB010033087.1:0-52633 GCA_026074375.1 Tanacetum coccineum | reverse complement strand
CACGCGTGCTAAGCATCTAGAACAGACAACTGCCCTATTAATTAACAATGAGAGTCTAAAGGTCCAAATACAGAATAAGCTGTCATATGTCAATAAGGATCATGTAAAACCAAAAGCTCTTGCACCAGGAAAGTATGCTATAGATGTTGAACCTATTCCCCTCACAATAGGAACAATAGGGAAGTGCATCTAGTGTATCTCAAACACCTTAAGGAAATTGTAGAAACCCTTCGCGAGATCGTAGAGGAAGCTAAGGTTGAAAGACCTTTAGATAGCTCACTTGCATCAGCTTGCCGTTACACCAAACACTCTCAGGAATTGTTAGAATATGTGATTGGCACTTGTCCAAAAGCCCTAAATACACGAGATAACAAGCGTGCTTCTACATCTTTACCTAAGAAAAAGCAAGTCACTTTTGAGGAACAATGTGAAATGTCAAAAAGTAACACCCACAAACCTGTAAAGCAACTGAACTGTCAAAAGACTAATGTCCCTATGCCTCCTTCTACAGGAGTAAACAGTTGCACTGATACTAGCGGATCATAGCCTAGGAGCAATACCAAGAAAAATAAGATCTTGCCGGCTAAGAGTGTCAACATGAAGAAAGTAAAAGACCACCCTAGGACAATTAAATCTAGTCTAAAAACCACGAATCGTGTTGATTCTAGTATTAGCTCTAAGCGTACTGTAATTAATTTGAATTCTCATTTGGTTTGCCAAACATGTAACAAATGCTTAATTTCTGCAAATCATGATATGTGTGTGGTTACTTATTTGCACTATGTGAATGCATCCCCCTTTGTTAAAAATGTTGTGCGTAAAGTTAAGCAAGTTTGGAAACCTAAGCAAGTCAAGCAAGTATGGAAACCAACAGGCAACATACTTACCACTTTAATTTTTTTTAATTGGTATTTCAAATACTAAGTGTTTTATTATTTAAAATAAGGGGAGAAAATGTGATTAAAATATGTTATAGACGAATGTGATTTTTAAGACTCTAAGTGCAACTCTTTCCTTCATGTGCTAAACAATTTCGAATCTCGGAGCACATGTGTAGGGGGAGTATTTGAAAATAACAATGTCAGAAAATGGTTTTATAGTTCGATCTCCGATCTCTAATACCCAACAACCTAATTAAAATTTTACGACGATTCTTAAGTCAATAAGGTGGTTAGGTTAGGAAATAAGTCCTTACGATCCAACCAAGAACCGGAGGGATCTACAAAAGGGAACTTTATAGTTAGAAATTGCCAAGTCCTTAGGGTATGATTGGAGTTTGAATGTGTATAAGGAGAATGCGACTAGATTGAGCTAACACTGGAAAAATCACAACAACGGTGTTAGTATTGACGTCTTGGTAAGCATTGAAGGGTTGAAGAATTAAAAGAAATGTATGTATAAAGGGTTGAAAAGAAAGAAGCACTCATAACCTTAAGGCAGAAAGAAACTGGGTAATACTTAATCTATCAAAAACACAAAGTATGATTGTGAGATTGATGAAAGTCATCATAGACCCAGTATGATGCAATGCACAACCCTTCACAGCCAATTAGAGTTTCTCTCAAATGAAAACTTGTCTCATTTTTTCACGGAGATACACACGTAATCTATTGACATCTCACTTGGATTGTTATTATTGAATAGCTGGCAGTTTGCTCCAGCCATGCCGATTACCCAAAAATAAAAAGTGCACAAATCGAGTCTAGAGCCAAGAGAGATCAAATTATAATTCCCTTCATTAGGAGAACAATGGTCAAAATTTACACTTGTTGAACACCATATAAAGTTCACAAAGCTTATAAACAAAGAGTCTCTACGCATTATCCGTTGTGATCTTGCCAGAAAAATCTGAGTGATTAATTAAGTATTTCACACGTGAAGATGGAAATCATGCTTGAGCACCAACGTCAAACAAGCTCTTGGTAGGTGACTTGCAAGATTCTATATGAATCAAGCTTGTGATAACTGGATATCAATTTTGGTCCAGTAAATGAATTGACGACTTAATCAGAAAGATAGTAACTATTTGATTCACTCTTACCGTGTTGTCTGCTTTGAGACGTTCCGGTAATGAGAACTAGCAAGCATGGTGAATCTAATACATCTGTGTTAGAAGATCCTACGCTTTGAGCTGGAAACCCTGTCAAGGAGATTCTTTGAATCTACCTGATCACAGGTATAGTACTTATACTATAAAACGGGAAACCGGAGGTTAATGCAACCGAAGTCAAGATGAATGACAAAGCCATATTCATCTTTTATTGCTAACTGTTTTATTTCAGGATAAGACGACGGTGTTGCAGCCTCGTTCCAGCGAAGTCGGATTCATAAACCACATGCTCATACTCAAGCTTTCAAAGTCAATCATTCAACGTCAAGATAGTTGATTCTAATCTTCCCCACCATCAAAGAGCCTCAAAGTCAAATAAAGAATCATCAATTGGGGAGGTTGTTAGACTTATAATCACATATGTCAAACAAGAATGTAACAAGTATGAGCATGTTGGTCAAGAGCACAAGTTGATCAAGGAAGTCAAATCAAGATGATTCAAGTCAAGGAGATGATGCAAGATAACGATCTCAAGAACTCAAAGTCAAAAGATAAAGGCTCAAAATCGAGATCACAAAGCATGAATGAACAAAGCCATTACAAACAAGACAAGACCATAACAAGGCAAAGCATAAACGTCAAACGTCATATCTTCAATGTCATCGGTGGTACAGAGGAGTTTGAAGAAAGAGACCTCAACATTGGGGGAGATTGTTAGCCTTAATTATATTAAGTCAAACAAGAATGTTATCGGTCTTAGAAAGTCAAACTAGGTCTTGTATTGTAATAGGCTAGTCGGGTTCAACGGGCTTGGATTGTAATCTAATATTGTCCGTGTTTCGGGCTCAAAGCCCAAGTTAATCCAAGCCCGACCCGTTTAGAAAGCCCAAGTGCCAAGATAGCAAGGTATGGGTATAAATATCCCTTCACCACACTTGGTGAAGGGTGTTGGTTACATTTTCATTCACTTGTAATCCACCAACTCTAAAATCTAATCTTCCTTTCTTGTTTCTCTCTCTACTTTCTCTCTCTAAGTTTTCTTATTATTTTCTAGCATATTTGGTAAAGATTATTGTTGCGTAATGGATTAAATTAGTGGGATAACACACAAGAAGAACATTCATGTTAGGAGAACAGTGCCCTTTAACTAGGCTCACTAAACCTAACAAAGTGTCAGCGATTGCTTATGCTAACCCGAGGGAACCCAACCATAATTGGGGATCCAACTTTCCAAACTCTCCATCTTTGTTTGTTTTCAAATGCAGGTTGTACAGATCGTCCTTTGGTATTTGGACTCAGGTTGTTCAAAACATATGACAGGGGATCGCTCGCGGCTCAGGAATTTCATGAAAAAGTTCATCGGGGCAGTTAGATTCGGGAATGACCACTTTGGTGCTATCATGGGTTATGGAGACTACGTTATTGGTGAAAGTGTGATCTCCAGGGTATACTATGTGGAAGGACTAGGAAACAATCTATTTTCTGTCGGTCAATTTTGTGACTCGGATCTAGAAGTTGCCTTTAGGAAGTATTCTTTCTATGTTCGAGATATAGATGGTGTTGAATTAATTAAAGGTTCTCGTGGTTCTAATTTGTGCACTATCTCGATTGAAGACATGTTGAAGTCCTCTCCAATTTGCTTGTTGTCCAAAGCCTCCAAGAACAAATCATGGTTGTGGCATCGGCGTTTAAACCACTTGAACTTCGATACCATCAATGACCTTGCAAGAAAAGATTTAGTTCGAGGCTTACCTAGATTGAAGTTTGAAAAAGATCATCTCTGCTCCGCGTGTCAACTAGGAAATAGCAAAAAACATACCCACAAACCCAAAACTGAAAACACCAACTTGGAATTTCTTAATACCCTTCATATGGATTTATGCGGACCAATGCGAGTTCAAACAATTAATGGTAAGAAATACATCTTAGTTATTTTTGATTATTATTCGCGGTTTACTTGGGTTATGTTTTTGAGATCAAAAGATGAGACCCCCGAGGTTGTCATAAAATTTCTAAAGCAAATACAAGTCGATCTCAACAAAACTGTTAGAAACATCCGTACCGATAATGGCACAGAATTTGTCAATAAAGATTTGACCGATTATTATGAACGTGTCGGCATTTTTCATCAAAAGACATTTCCGAGGACTCCACAGCAGAACGGCGTTGTCGAAAGACGGAACCGTACACTTGTTGAGGCTGCTAGGACAATGCTGATATTTTCCAAGGCCCCGATGTTTCTATGGGCAGAAGCTGTGGCTACTGCGTGTTACACCCAAAACCGATCCCTTATTCACACTCGTCACTTCAAAACCCCATATGAGCTGGTGCATGACAAGAAGCCTGATCTTACCTTTTTCAGAGTCTTTGGTGCTCTTTGTTACCCTACAAATGACAGCGAAGATCTTGGAAAATTACAATCTACAGCTGATATTGGAATATTTGTTGGTTATGCACCTAGCAGGAAAGGGTATAGAATCTACAACAAAAGAACCCGACGTATTATGGAAACTATTCACGTGCAATTCGATGAGCTGACTGAGCAAATGGCTCCTGTGCAACTCAATACAGGACCCGCTCCTTCTTTTCTGACGCCTGGATAGATAAGTTCAGGGCTCGTACCAAATCCGGTTCCTGCAGCTCCTTATGTACCTCCCACAAATAAAGATCTGGAGATTTTATTCCAACCCATGTTCGATGAATACCTGGAACCTCCTCGTGTTGAAAGACCGGTTTCTCCTGCTCCAGCAGTTCAAGCTCCAGTCAACTCAACCAGTACACCCTCATCTACTACCATTCATCAAGATGCACCTTCTCCAAGTCATTCACCGTCATCTTCGGCATTCCAATCTCTAAGTTTACATCAAGGCGTTGCAGCTGAATCTCCTATCATGGAAGATAATCCTTTTGCTCCTATTGACAATGATCACTTCATAAATGTGTTTGCTCTAGATCCTAGGTCTGAAGCATCATCATCCGGGGATCTCAGTTCAACCGAATCTCCTTATGTCTCTCAAACACTTCATCATCTCGGGAAATGGAGCAAAGACCACCCGCTGGATAATATTATTGGCAATCCCTCTCGACCGGTATCCACCAGAAAACAACTAGCAACCGATGCCTTGTGGTGCTTGTATAACTCTGTCTTGTCAAAATTCGAACCAAAGAACTTTAAATCGGCAATAACTGAAGATTGCTGGTTTCAAGCCATGCAAGATGAGATTCACGAATTTGATCGACTTCAAGTATGGGAATTAGTACCTCAACCAGACTGTGTCATGATTATTGCTCTCAAGTGGATCTACAAAGTTAAGCTTGATGAGTACGGTGATGTTCTGAAAAACAAGACTCGGTTGGTGGCCAAGGGGTATCGACAAGAGGAGGGAATTGACTTCGAGGAATCCTTTGCACTGGTTTTATGTATTGAGGCTATTCGAATCTTCATCGCCAATGCCGCCAGTAAAAACATGACCATCTATCAGATGGATGTCAAGACAGCATTCCTTAATGGCGAGTTAAAGGAAGAAGTCTATGTTAGTCAACCAGAGGGATTCGTTGATCCAGATCACCCGACACATGTTTATCGTCTAAAGAAGGCGTTGTACGGTTTAAAGCAAGCCCCTCGGGCGTGGTACGATACCTTGTCACGATTTCTTCTGGACAACAAATTTTCCAAGGGTGCAGTTGATCCAACATTATTCTCTCAGAAAACAGGCAAAC
Organism: Tanacetum coccineum; assembly: GCA_026074375.1. Lineage (NCBI taxonomy): Eukaryota > Viridiplantae > Streptophyta > Magnoliopsida > Asterales > Asteraceae > Tanacetum > Tanacetum coccineum. The sequence goes on along the minus strand of BQNB010033087.1, from coordinate 46,863 downwards.
ATATTCTTCTTGTTCAGATATATGTAGATGATATCATATTTGCCTCGACCGACCTAAAGCATGTGACATATTTTCCAATGAGATGAGTTCCAAATTTCAAATGTCAATGATGGGCCAAATGTTGTTTTTCCTAGTTTTACAAGTTTCTCAAAATCCTGGAGGCATTTTAATTAATCAATCAAAATTTGCTCTTGAAATATTAAAGAAATTTGGGATGGATTCGTGTGACCCTGTTGATACACCTATGGTGGATCGACTTAAACTGGATGAGGACCCCTTAGGGATTCCAATTAAACAAACTCGATTTCATAGTATGGTCGGCTCCCTAATGTATCTCATTGCCAGCAGACCCGACCTTGTATTCGTAGTATGCATGTGTGCTAGGTATCAGGCTTCGCCTACCAAAAACCACCTTGAAGCACTTAAGCGGGTCTTTCGGTATCTCAGAGGAAACAACCATTAATTGGGTTTAATTGGGTACTTTAGTATCTGAAAGACACTGCTATGGCACTAATGGCCTATGCAGATGCGGACCATGCAGGTTGTCAAGACACACGAAGAAGTATATCAGGAAGTGCTCAGTTCCTTGGAGATAAACTAGTCAGCTGGTCCTCAAAAAAAACAAAAGAGTATTGCGATCTCAACAACAGAGGTTGAATACATTGCCATGTCTGGATGTTGTGCTTAGATATTTTGGATGAGATCATAGCTTACAGACTACGGCTTTGTCTTCAATAAGATTCCCTTGTATTGAGATAATCGCAGTGCCATGCGGCTTGCTGCAAAAATTGTCCATACATCCCGGTCCAAGCACATTGACATTCGACACCATTTTATTCGAGAGCAAGTTGAGAAAGGCGTGGTTGAATTGTACTTTGTGATGACAGATTATCAGCTCGCGGATATATTCACCAAAGCATTACCAAGAGAGCGGTTCGAATTCCTTCTCTCGTGACTTGGTATGAACAGTATGTAACACCCCCAAAATGGGTCGCAGCGGAATAAGGGTCCAGGGCGTGTTACTTCATAGATCAATAACACAAGATATATATAGAACGACCAAAAAGTCGTTTAAAACTGATACATTGGATTTAGAAAATATTTGTTACAAAAAGCCCGAAGCTTAACTTGTCCACTTGTTCAAAATACAAAGATTTCTAGCCCATAACAGATATACAAAATGTAATGCGACAAAATCTTTAATGCATGATATCCAAATCAAAACCACCAATGTATCCCTTGCACCTCGTGCTTATTGACCTCCTGAAAAACATTGCTTTAAAACGTCAACATAAAGTTGGTGAATTCATAGGTTTATTAAATCGTATAATGCAGGACCACAAGGTTTCCCCATGACAATGCAACAAATGCAAACGTCATAATTGTTAATTACATTGCGCCTAAGCTCATGACAATGCAAGCTTGAACTTAATTAATTAAAATAGAAATTTAAATATTACCCACATTGCCGTATTGTTGTTTTAACCCACAACATCCTTTAATCAACATGTGGTATATAAGTTTTTTTGGCCAAGTGATTAGCTAATCACCCGAACAGGGATGTCAATCCTAATATATCTATTATAACATTCGGAGCTCACAATTCAGTAATTGTCAGTTATAATCATGGGCTCAATTGGGTTATCGCTACTTAGGCAACATGTAATCATAACATAAAATATCCACTTGTGTCCACTTATAAAAACAGTGCATGTTTCTCACCCCAAAACTTATAAAACAAATCATGTAAAATGAGGGGCTATGAACTCACCTCGAGTGAGTAAATTGATAATGAAATATCCCTAATGAAAAACGCGTCACGCTCCTAACCTCCGGAATTGCAACCTAGTTAATATAGGTCGTTGAAGTACTCAGTGTTACTTTGGAATAACAACTACCTTATATAATCCTTTTTTGCTAATCATACTATCATTCGGGCTATCATATTAAGAGGTCATGTAAGTGACGTGATGAGAAAGTCTAGGACACCTCTTAAATAGTAACAATCCAACAACTCGTCGATACGCCACCCCGAAGAGGCCTCATTATGAAACCCCCTAGTAATATAGAACTTTGATAACCACATATAATTCTATATAGCTACATCACCATCCTAATCATTTTAGTTGAAATCATATTTATAAAGTAAAATAACGTTTCTAAATAACTCTTAGCGAAAATGGCCTAACTTTATGGTTTTAAGTGTCCGTTTCTCGCGTTTCTTACGTCCACGCTTTCGTATTAAGACGATGTGATCATTAAATCTAGGTGTTTTTAAGTTTTCAACAATTTTATGGTGATAGTGTTTGTTTCTGTCATAACAGCTAATAACTTATTTTTACGTTTTAATTAGCATAAAACCCGTAAATGTCGTATCTTATTCGTTATAGCTCCGTTTTTAGCGATTCTTACGAGCACGTTCTCGTAACTAAAAGTTTTATCAATTTATTGATGTTTTAAAAGTATAAGTTTCTGTGGTGAATAGTAACTTTTATAAAAATAGTTTTATAAAAGTATTTATCGTCGTAAACTCGTAACTAGCGTATATTCTTCGTTATTAATCCGTTTTTCGAGTTTCTTATCATTTTGGAATCCTCATGGGATGTACTATCTTTATAAAACATAATATAGGTACTTTTATTTTCGTCCCAAAACAGAAAGTTTTGATGTTTGTGTTAAAAACTTGTTTTAAACTTGATTTTATACTTTTAAGCTTCAACACCTTGTTACAAATTCTTTACAACACTTTATAGCTTATGTGTTACATATAATAAGTCCATTAGTCCATACTTTGTCCATGTATCCAAGATGACAAGTTCTCTAATCTTACTTTTAATGAAAACTTATTAAAGAAACCCTAATTTAACAAGTTTACACATGAACTTTTTATACATAAACCAAGAGTGTACAAGAGTTATACTTCTATTATAACATCATATTTACATCCATATAACATGTGAAAAAGTTCACAAAACAATGATCACAAGTAAAAATCCATTTCACATGTTTAAAAGTATCCTAAATGGAGATATTGCTACATAGAACATATAAACACATAAAATCATAATTATGAAATGATTAGGGTTTTAGATAACCTTGTATGAATGAGTAGTGAAAAGGAGAACAATCACACCCTTGTGATTTAAACCCTTGGCTTGAAAATATAAGGTGAAAACCCTAATTTTCCCAAGTAAACCTTAGTTTCTTTTTTTGTTCAACATTGCAAAGGCTTACCAAGCCTTTTCAAAACCTTCTGTAGTATGCACTTAGATATGATGTGTGTATGCTTGTATAAGTGGTAGAAAAATTTGTATGGATTGTGTATGTATATGATTTTGAGTCGTGGGCTTCAAGAGGAGAGAAAGAGATAGAAAACAATGGGTTGGTTTTGGCTAGTCATAGCATCAAGTGGTGAAAGGTTCATGCAATGAAGGTTCCTATTGATGTCATGGTGACCAAAGGCCTTCTAGATGGCTTATGTACACGTTTTTAAGGGTTAGGGTAGGATATGTATGCATTTGTTCATTTATCTAGTGTATATATGTATATATAAAGCCTAAAGTAACATATGTTTAATTAAAAGTATAACTTGCATATGTAAATGTATAATTTCAATTCCTTTAATATGAAAATGTCTAATGTGATAAATATATTGAGTTTTAATTATACTTTAAGTATTGAGTTCAAATTGTGGGTATTCGATGAAGCGTAGATAAATTAACGTGCTTCCGGGAAGGCTTAAACGCACTTTATCGCGAAACGTAAACATTTTACGTAACCAACAAAAATAAAATGTGCAATGTTGATAATTATCCTCTTAATAATCATATAACACTTGATTGATGACAACATTTAATCGTTTAATGCCCGATTACATTGTATGATCATTTTTAGTTTACGCGATTTAACTTAACTTTTACAGTTTATGAGCAAACGCGTAAAACCCTAAAAATAAGTTGTGCATTACATAATGTCGTACAATGACCTAAGTTACGAGGTGTTATAGTCTTCCCCCGTTAAATGAGCCTTGTCCGCAAGGCTTATGACATGGCACTTGTCGATGGTGCGGTCTTGGTGAAGAGGTGTGGATATTTCTTCCTGAACTGATCTTCACGTTCCCACGTAAACTCAGGGCCCCGCCTAGAGTTCCATCGAACCTTGACAATTGGGACTCGGCTTCGTCTCAATTGTTTGACTTCACGATCCATGATTTCAACCGGCTCCTCAACAAAATGAAGATTTTCATCCACTTGGAGTCCTCCCAACGGAACGACTAATGGATCGTCAGAATAACATTTCTTTAAGTTGGATACATGAAACGTATTGTGGACCCTGCTCAGCTCTTGAGGAAGCTCAAGCTTGTAAGCAACGGCTCCAACCTTTTTCAACACCTTGAAAGGTCCGACATATCTGGGGTTTAACTTCCCCCGTTTGCCAAAACGTACGACCCCTTTCCAAGGCGAAACTTTAAGCATAACTTTATCCCCAACTTGAAACTCCATCGGCTTACGCTTTAAATCGGCGTAGCTCTTTTGTCGATCGCGAGCGGCTTGAATCCTTTGTTTGATCTGGATGATCTTCTCAGTTGTTTCTTGCACTATTTCTGGACCAGTGAGTTGGACTTGTCCAACCTCGGCCCAACAAACAGGTGAACGACACTTTCGACCATAAAGTGCCTCAAAGGGTGCAGCCTTAATGCTAGCGTGATAACTGTTATTGTATGAAAACTCGACCAATGGCAAATGTTTAACCCAACCATTTCCAAAGTCGATCACGCAAGCACGTAGCATATCCTCGAGAGTTTGAATGGTTCTCTCACTTTGTCCGTCAGTTTGCGGATGATATGCAGTACTCATATCCAAACTTGTACCCAAAGCTTTCTGAAGTGACCTCTAGAAATTTGATACGAATCTAGGATCACGATCACAGATGATTGAGACCGGTATTTCATGCCTCGTTATTACCTCCTTTAGGTACATTCTTGCTAGTTTCTCCATAGGGTCAGTTTCCCTCATGGGTACAAAAATTGCGGACTTTGTAAGTCGGTCAACGATCACCCAAATGGTGTCATAACCTTATGACGACTTAGGAAGCTTTGTGATAAAATCTATCATGATATTGTCCTACTTCCATTGAGGTATCTCGGGTTGTTCCAACAAACCCGATGGTCTCTGATGTTCGCCCTTGACTTGACACAGGTCAAGCACTTGCTAACATAGGTGGGGATGTCGGCTTTCATATTGGGCCACCATTATAGCTTCTTCATATCTTGATACATTTTCTCAGAACCCGGATGGATAGAATACTTTGATTTGTGCATGATCACGGTCCTTAAATCACCATAACATGGTAACCAACTCCTGCCATTTAAGCATAGAGTTCCATCCGCACGTGGTTCCAATTTTTCTGTTCTAAATTTCTCCGGATCCTTAGAACTTTCAATCAGCATACCTCCAACATCCTCGCTCTTGATGTTTTCTGGTTTATGTGCTTTAGTCTGAGCATTCAAGATTTGTTTGGGAAGATCCAAGCCAATTGTCATCACTAAGGCTCGAACCCTTAATGGTTGATCTCGTTCTTTCCTGCTCAAGGCATTAGCTACGACATTTTCTTTCCCCGGGTGATAACGAATATCGCAATCGTAATCACTGAGCAACTCTAACCAATGACGTTGTCTCATGTTCAACTCCTTCTGATTAAGAATGTGTTGTAAACTCTTATGATCAGTGAACACCGTACACTTGGTACCATACAGATAATGCCTCTAAATCTTCAGAGCGAACACTACTGCTCCAAGTTCCAAATCGTGAGTAGTATAGTTTTTCTCATGAATTTTTAACTAGCATGATGCATAAGCTATCACCTTCTCTCGTTGCATCAACACATCGCCCAACCCTTTGATCGAAGCATCGCAGTATGCGATAAAATCTTTGCTTCCGTCAGGTAAAGCCAGAACTGGTGCACTACACAACTTTTGCTTTAGTAGTTGAAACACCACTTCTTCTTTGTCACCCCTATTAAACTTGACCTTCTTTTGAGTGAGTTTGGTTATTGGTTTGGCGATCTTCGAAAATCCTTCAATGAATCTTCGGTAATACCCAGCAAGACCTAAAAATTGACGAATCTCCGTTGGTGACTTAGGATATGCCCAATCTTTAATGGATTCAATCTTGGCGGGGTCCACGTGAATACCCTGGATGTCAATCACGTGCCTAAGAAATTGTACCTTCTGAATCCAAAATTTACACTTGGAGAATTTAGCATACAATCCCTCTTCTTAAGTAATTCCAAAATTGCCTTGAGATGTTCTTCATGTTCCTTCCTGTTCCTTGAGTAGATGAGGATATCCTTGATAAAGATGATCACGAATTTGTCCAAAAATGGTTTGCACACGCGGTTCATGAGATCCATAAATACCGTCGGTGCGTTCGTCAAACCAAATGGCATAACCTGGAACTCGTAATGACCGTACCGAGTTCTAAATGTCGTCTTCAGAATATCTTCCTCCCGTACTCAAAGTTGGTGATAACCAGATCGCAAATCTATCTTAGAATAAACACTGGATCCTTGTAGTTGATCAAATAAATCGTCGATCCGTGGGAGTGGATAACGATTCTTTACTGTCAGCTTGTTTAATTCTCGATAATCAATGCACATCTGGAATGATCCATCATTCTTCTTGACAAACAAGACCGGAGCTCCCCAGGGTGAGGAACTGGGTCTTATGAAGCCTTTGTCGGACAGCTCCTTCAGTTGCTCCGACAACTCTTTCATTTCGGAAGGCGCCAATCGATAAGGTGCCCGTGCCACGGGTGCAGCACCAGGTACCAAATCAATTCAGAACTCCACTTGTTGAGTCGGAGGAAGACCCGATAAGTCTTCAGGAAATACTTCGGGAAAATCTCAAAGAATAGGTACATCCTTAAGTCGCTTCTCCTCCGACTTGTCTTCTGCCTCCTGCGTAGTAACATGTGCCAAAAAGACCAGACATCCTTTTAGCATGTATTTCTGCATCCTAGTGCACGAGATGATATTCAATCGTATCTCGCTTCCTTGGTTGCTTCCGTCACCACGAATAATCAATGTCTCGTTTCCGTAAGGAATACGAACAATCTTCTCAGCACAAACAATAACAGCTTGATATTTTGATAACCAGTCCATGCCAATTATGATGTCAAAACTACCCATCTCTACGGGCATTAGGTTGATGTTGAAAGCGTGGTCTAGAAAATTTAAAGTGCATCCCCGAATAATAGTATTAACGCCTACTATTCTACCATCGGCTAGTTTTACCGCATAATCATGGTCTAATGCATTTGGTGTGATATCAATTTGGGAGCTAAATGCAGTGGACACAAAACTCCTATCGGCACCAGTATCAAATAAGATAGAAGCATAGCGGTTGTTGAGAAGGAACGTACCCGTAACAATGTTCGCGTTTGGGTTTGTCCTCGCCTGCCCTACCGCATACACCTTCGCTAGAGCCCTAGCATTTCTAACTTGATTACCCCGGTTGTTGTTGTTCTTCAGCTTGGGACATTGCCTTTTAAAGTGTCCTTGAACTCCACACTCATAACAAGTAGGCTTTTGACCTGCCCCATTGCCTCTTTGGTTACTCCCAGTATTAGCATTAGCAGGACTTCTACAATTACGGGCCAGGTGGCCAACTCGTATACACTTGTAGCATTTTGGAGCACATGGACCGTCATGGTTGTAACTGCACTTGGTATACAGAGGTTTAGTTCCTCCGTATGGTTTCTTATCACCAGATCTTGCAGTGTATACCCTTGCCACATTTTGCCTTTTAAAAGGTTGCTGTTGGTTTTGGTTGTTTCGGGAAGTTTCTTCTAACTTCCTCTTGCTTTCTGCCTGCCTCTCAGCTAAAGTGCTTATTTTCTTATCCATTAGTTTAGTCGCCATTTCAATAGCCTCTTGCATGGTTTTCGGCTTCGATGCTACAACACTTAAGTGAATTATGTCGGGCAACCCACCGACATACCTTTCAATCTTGTCAGACTCTTCAGGGAACATTCTGACACATAGCAATGCTAGTTCCTGAAAACGTTGGTTGTACCCTAGCACATCAGTACCTTTCACTTTTAAATTCCACAACTCAACATCGAGCTTCTTCATCTCGTTCCTCGGACAGTACTTATCCGTCATTTTCTTTTTCAGATCAGTCTAGGTCATTGCATACGCAACATCATGACCAACAGTCATAATGTGGGAATTCCACCACATTAGAGCACCTGCTAGTAGCGTACAAGTAGAAAACTTGATCTGATTTTCCACATAGCAATTGCTTATGCGGAATACAGTCTCCATCCTTTCAAACCATTGAGTTAATTCAACAACTCCCATAGTGCCTTTGAAATATAGGGGTTGGCACTTCATAAAGTCTTGGTAAGTGCACTCTCGAACAACGCGTTCATTCCTTCTAACACCCGTTCCCGAAGTATGGCTATCATCGCCATTTCGGTTTGCATCACGTGCTGCTAGTGCAGCAGTGACACCTTGGTCAATCATTGCCTGCAGTTGGGCATTGGTGATAGATGTGGTGGTAGGAGCGTCTGCGACTGGTGTTGACCTCGTGGTTCTTCTTTTCGGTGCCATTTTCTTTAAATCACAAGAAAATATAATACCCGTTAGATTTCATAAAATCATAACCATGACACGACATATACATAATAAATCAAACAAGATCACATCACATAGTAAAATACACAACTGTATTGAAATTAACCATGGTGTAGCCAAATCGACATTCATTCATAATAAATTCGATTTCATACATAACATAATCCATCCCTTCCATATATAACTTAGAAAAACATACATGATTGGTTTAAATACAAAACGATCACAACGATCAGGTTACAAGACAAAATAAACAACCTAGAGCCATACTAGCCGAGATATACTTGTAACACTTAGTAGGCTGCACAAAGTAACCAATACATGAACAAAAGATCTATACAAAGTAGCTAAACAAAACAAAAGATCTATACAGTCTGCTAGCTGGGAATAACCCATAAAACTTAACAGGCTGCATAGTATAGCTACTATCATGACCAAATCTAAGAGCTGCTACCGGCCTCCTCCGGTACCTCTGGCTATGCCGGACCGTTAGCGGGTCCCTGCTGCCTCTGAAACTCTGTCATCTGGGCCTGTAACTTCTTCAGTAGTTTTAGTGCCTCGATAAGCTGTTTCTGTCTCCGGCGGTTCGCTGTCAGCATCTCTGTAATCGCTGCCTGTCTCCTGCGATTCACTGCCTGCAACTCGGTAATCTCTGACTGCTGAGCAATGACTGTAGTCTGAAGTGACATGCCCTCAGAACGTGCCTTGTCGCTGGCATCCATCGACTGTGCCCAAGCGATACGAGAAACTCTGGCCTCCTCCTCCATCAGTAGAGCAGTGCGTCTATGATATGGCCTATCTCTGAACAACATGTTGACTCGGCCTCTCAGTAGAGACCGGTCCTCCCGTGCATCCTCCAACAGGGAATACATGATGCCATCCTCCTGATCAACAGTGGCAACAAGCTTGGTAACTCTCTGATTGACCCCCTCTAGGGTGATCGGTGCAATCTCTTGGATGGCTCCTACAAGATCATCCCATGTATCCGTTATACCATAGCCCAACTCACTAGACATCAGGCATCCTAGAGCAGCATCTACCATATCAACAAATCCATAAAGGTCCGCCCTAGCTACGACAGGTCCATCCTGCCTAGCAGTACCCGCTGCCGAACTCTCCCCGACCTCGTACCTAGGGGTAGGAGCAGTACGACACGGCCTCTTACGAAGCGGTAAACAAATCTCGGGAATCTTAGTCTCATGAACAGGAGATAGTGGTGTATCTCTTTGTCTAATCCCAGCAGCTCTGAATCCTAGAGGTGCCTCGATATACGTAGGGCTATTAGGTGGTGGTGATGGTATAGGTAATGGTGGAGAGGGTATCTGAGGGAGTGGTGATGAGTATGGAGAGAGGGGTGATAATGGTGGAGTAGGTAAGGCAAGAAACCTCTCAGCATCTTCCTCAGAGAGGAACGGTGCCGGCGCCTGGGGTCGGATGGACATCCTAGCGGTGACGCAGTAAGTAGGGTGTGGTGGAGATGGTGGTGTGGCCGCAGACTCATCGGTCTCGAATGGCTCAGTCTCCTTATCAGTTGGGTCCTGATCAACTGGGAAAGCAACAGCTGCAGGGTCGGCAGGAGCTAGGTGATCCTCCTCCTCCTCATCCTCGTCCTCTTCATCCTACTCAACATCATCATCATCATCAGATGACTCCTCATCATCCTCGTCGTCTCCTCTGTCAGCAGGATAGTCAGCTTGATCCTCCTCATGATCCTCCTCATCATCCTCCTCTGGATCAGACTTAGGAATGTATCCCGGTGACTCAGTAGTAGGTGAGGCAGCAACATGCAATGGCTGCTCCTCAGCTGGTAGGAAATCGTCCTCGAGTGGCATGTACTCCGGGTATACCGGCTCCGGTACATAAGGTAAGTAAACAGGTGAAGGTGGTGCCTGCTCTGGCTCCTCAGGGCCAGGCACGTAATCCGGAGATGGTGGAGCCTGAAAAATAGCTACCACATACGCATGTGGGTCCTCTGGCATCATGGGTGGTCCCTCGACCCCTGGTGACCCCATGTCTGATGAGTCCTCATACGGACTGGATACCGCAGTGTACGTAACTGTAGAATCCTCAGAATCTGACATGATCAAATCTGAAAATCAAAAGTAGCTTATATAAGTATATTAATATAAGACTCTTACCCTTATATACGTAATATATTATAAACACGTATATCAATCATGAATGCATCTAGTCTAACCAACTAATGCAACAACTAGTATATGAATGCCCCGTGAAAACCCCTTTGTATGAATGCAATGTTTTGACAACGGTTATAGTCCAGCAAAAACATTTGACCTGGTTCTCTATAACCTTGGCTCTTGATACCAATCTGTAATACCCCCAAAATGGGTCGCAGCGGAATAAGGGTTCGGGGCGTGTTACTTCATAGATCAATAACACAAGATATATATAGAACGACCAAAAAGTCGTTTAAAACTGATACATTGGATTTAGAAAATATTTGTTACAAAAAGCCCAAAGCTTAACTTGTCTACTTGTTCAAAATACAAAGATTTCTAGCCCATAACAGATATACACAATGTAATGGGACAAAATCTTTAATGCATGATATCCAAATCAAAACCACCAATGTATCCCTTGCACCTCGTGCTTATTGACCTCCTGAAAAACATTGCTTTAAAACGTTAACATAAAGTTGGTGAATTCATAGGTTTATTAAATCGTATAATGCAAGACCACAAGATTTCCCCATGACAATGCAACAAATGCAAACGTCATAAAATGTAATTGCGTTGCGCTAAGCTCATGATACTAAAGCTTGACTTAATTAAATAGCAATATAAAATTACCCACATTGCTCGTATTGATGTTTTAACCCGCAACATCCTTTAATCAACATGGTATACGTTCGTTTGGCCAGTGATAGCTAATCACCCGAACGGGAATGTCAATCCTAATAGATCTATTCATACCATTCGCACTCATAATTCAGTAATTGACAGTTCATAATCATAGGCTCAATTGGGTTATCGCTACTTAGGCAACACGTAATCATAACATAAAATATCCACTTGTGTCCACTTATAAAAACAATGCATGTTTCTTACCCCAAAACTTATAAAACAAATCATGTAAAACGAGGTGCTATGAACTTACCTCGAGTGAGTAAATTGATAATGAAATATCCCTAATGAAAACGCGTCACTCTAACGCCCGAATGCAACCTAGTTAATATAGGTCGTATGAGTACTCAAGTACTTAGACTAACAACTACCATATATAATCCTTTTTAGCTACATCATACTATCATTCGGGCTATCATAATTAAGAGGTCATGTAGTGACGTATGAGGAGCTAGGACACTTTAAATCGTAAATCCAACAACTCGTCGATACGCCACCCCGAAGAGGCCTCATTATGAAACTCCCTAGTAATATAGCACTTTGATTAGCTAACCATATATAATTCTATATAGCTACATCACCATCTAATCATTTTAGTGAAATCATATTTATAAAGTAAAAACGTTTATAAATACGCCTTTAGCGAAATGACCTAACTTTATCGTTTTAAGTATGTTTCTCGCGTTTCTTACGTCCACGCTTTTGTATTAAGACGAGTGATCATAATATGATGTTTTTAAGTTTTCAACATTCTGTGGTGAATAGTGTTTTTACTGTTCATCACAGCTAATAACTTATTTTTACGTTTTAATTAGCGTAAAACCCGTAAATGTCGTATCTTATTCGTTATAGCTCTGTTTTTAGCGATTCTTACGAGCACATTCTCGTAATTAAAGATTTTATCAATTTATTGATGTTTTAAAAGTATAAGTTTCTGTGGTGAATAGTAACTTTTATAAAAATAGTTTTATAAAAGTATTTATCGTCGTAAACTCGTAACTAGCGTATCTTCTTCGTTATTAATCCGTTTTTCGAGTTTCTTATCATTTTGGAATCCTCATGGGATGTACTATCTTTATAAAACATAATATAGGTACTTTTATTTTCGTCCCAAAACAGAAAGTTTTGATGTTTGTGTTAAAAACTTGTTTTAAGCTTGATTTTATACTTTTAAGCTTCAACAACTTGTTACAAATACTTTACAACACTTTATAGATTATGTGTTACATATAATAAGTCCATTTTTTCCATACTTTATCCATGTATCCAAGATGACAAGTTCTCTAATCTTACTTTTAATCAAAACTTATTAAAGAAACCCTAATTTAACAAGTTTACACATGAACTTTTTATACATAAACCAAGAGTGTACAAGAGTTATACTTCCATTATAACATCATATTTACATCCATATAACATGTGAAAAAGTTCACAAAACAATGATCACAAGGACAAATCCATTTCACATGTTTAAAAGTATCCTAAATTGTGATATTGCTAAATAGAACATATAAACACATAAAATTATAATTATGAAATGATTAGGGTTTTAGATAACCTTGTATGAATGAGTAGTGAAAAGGAGAACAATCACACCCTTGTGATTTAAACCCTTGGCTTGAAAATATAAGGTGAAAACCCTAATTTTCCCAAGTAAACCCTAGTTTCCTTTTCTTGCTTCAACCCTTGCAAAGGCTTAACCAAGCCTTCAAACCTTCTTAGTATGCCTTAGATATGATGTGTGTATGCTTGTATAAGTGGTAGAAAAATTTGTATGGATTGTGTATGTATATGATTTTGAGCCGTGGGCTTCAAGAGGAGAGAAAGAGATAGATTGATTTTGTTTACACCTTGGAAAAGAGATGTGTATGTGTTTGCTTCCTAGTTTAGGCATTATATACCCCAAGGACTTATTCAAGGAACCAAAGGAGGATTTCTAGGGAAATTAGTCAAGTGTATGTAAAGGTGTAAGACTTGGTTCCCTAGGATAAGTCTTATCCTTGATATTTAGGGCAAGAGTCATCAAAATAGATATTTCTTTGGTTCTATCCTTGCATATCCGGCCACATACACATATGTATGATGATATTTTGATTATTTTGAGTATTGGGTATAATCGTGGGTATTTGTTGAAGCGTAGATAGGTTTTGGTGCTTCCGGGAATGCCTAAACGTATTTTATCGCGAAACGTAACCAATTTACGTAACCAATAAAAATAAAAATGAACAAAGTTAATAATTATCATAAAAATAATTACTTAACACTGTCTTGATGTAAACATTTAATTGTTTGATGCCCGTTTACATTGAACGATAATTTTTAGCTTACGCGATTTAACTTAACGATTACGATTAAAAGCAAACGCGTACAATACTAAAAATACATAGTGAATTTATTGACGACGTCAATGACCCTAAAACATGGGGTGTTATAGAGTATGTCTCCGGAAACTCTTAAACGTCTTCAGGAAGGAGAAGAGGAGTAAAGGATGGTCCTCCTATATCCTATGTAAATATGTATATATATCAAATCTTCAAAAGAAAATACAAAAATATAAAACCTACAAAAACCATAAAAATTAGAAAATCGAAAATACCAAAAATAGTTTTTCAAGACATGTCTTCTACTTATCGATAACATTTACGGTCCTAGAAATGTCATTCAATAATGACACGGGTCTTTAAATGAAGCTCGAACAGAAGTTTAAACTTTTCAAAACATGTCTTTATGGCTTGCAGTTATTTCAGACTGCAACCCGCTTTTCAAATTGAGGAAAGCATGTCGCCAAAAAGATGGCTGTTCCTAACAACGGGTGATTAAGTTCTCCCAGGCATAGATTACTTTACATCCATGCACCCTCGATCTAATGTACATTTTAGTACATTCTTTCGTGATATAGAAGAGAAGTCTTCTGTCTATCCACATAATTTTCCGTCTATGATTCTTCAGAAAATTAGTTGGATTCCACATGGTGGTTTAATGTTGTTGGAAAATCAATCGGACTTGTGTTTTCATAAATTTGATACTCAATCAACGACTACAGCTCTTTCAATAGAAAATGGGTCATTGATTGAGAGGGAGAGTATTTTTCAAAATTTATGACATCTAACGGGCATTTTTATATATCGTATAAATAATTGAGAAAGGTTTTGTATCTAAAGGGGTTACATTTTGAGGGGGAGTTAAACTTGTGTTAACTCAAAAGGCCAAAGTTGTCATTTATGTGCAAATATAGGTTCTTATCTGCAAATTTCTAGTTGATTCCTAGACTGTAAAAACCTTAAGGACCAACTATGCCATCTATACATCTTGGTTAATCCCTTAGTAACTATTATACCTTAAATGAAAAGAAAGTAGTAAGTGAGGGGCCAAATCTGCCATTTGCTGAAAGCTTTGACATAGGTATAAATATCCCTTTTGCGTTTTGACTCGGTCAAATCTCCACAAACTAGTCAAACTTTTGTCTCAAACCTAAAACTCAACCGTTTGCAATTTCCTGATTCATAACTATTTGTGTGTTTTTCTCATTTAGGTATCACTTGCTTTGTACTCTTTATCATCTATATATGCCTTATCTTGAATATCTTGGCCTAAAATTCATTAAATCGCATTGTTTTTATGGTATTCATGCGAAATCATCATCCACATCTTATTGCGGACTTTGTAAGTCGGTCAACGATCACCCATAATTATGGTGTCAATAACCTTTGTGAAGAAATTAGGAAGCTTAATGACAATAATCCATTGTGGCTTCTTTACCAGTTGGGTATCGCGAGGTGTTGCCGATCCGATATTGTCCACTTCCATTGTGGTAATCTCGGCCGTGTACCAACAAACCCGATGGTCTCTGATGTTCGGCCTTGATCTTAGCACATGTCAAGACTTGTTATACCAAGGTGGTGAGTCGGCTTTTATATTTGGGGCCACAATTTAGCTTCTTCATATCTTGATACATATTTTTGAGAAACTGGATGGATATAAGACTTTGATTGGTTGGGTCTCGTGCTGATCATGGTCTTAAATCACCATAACACTGGTAACAACTCCTTTTTCTTAATTAAGCATAGATAATTCCATCGCACATGGTTTCAACTTTTCTGTTCTAAATTTCTCGGATCCTGTAGAATTTTCGAATTTGCATTACCTCCAAACATACTCGATCTTGATGTTTTTTGTTTCCGTGCTTAGTATGAGCATTCTCGATTTGTTGAGGATAGATCCAAGCCATTAGGCAGCACTATGCTCGAACCCCTTAAAGGGTGGATCTTGTTTCTTTCGGCTCTTATGGCTATAGCTTTCGTCGTCTTGGCGCTTTCCCCCAGGTGATTAACGTTAGTTCGCATTCGTAATGACTGAGCTAACTACTTTCACTGTCAGTTGTCGCTTGTTCATTCCCTGGCTGAGTAAGAATGTAGGTGTGAATCGATTTTGAGCAAGTCGTTCACCGGGTATCGTGGGTACATCGTCTCGTGTAGGGAAGCCTTAGCGGATGTATAAGTTCACTTAGGCGCCTAAGTTAAAATTAGCTGGAGGTGTTGTGGGTGCGAGCATGGGTTGGGGGTTCGGGCGGGTGGATGTTGCTCTGATAATGAGAGCGAGTGGTCTGCTTACTACTTAGCCTATCCCGTATGTTCGTTGCTGCGCGGAGCGGGTGTATATTAGCTGGGACTGCCGTCAGGTTAAAACCAGAATTGGTCGACAATACACAACTTCTGCTTCAGTAGTTAAAATGTCGCTTCTTCTTTGTCGCCCTAATCAAACTTGACCTTCTTCTTAGTAAGTTTGGTCATTGGTTTGGCGATCTTCAAAAATCCTTCAATGAATCTTCGATAATACCTAGCAAGACCCTTAAAAATTCTAATGAATCTCCAATTGGTGAATCTTAATAACTCATTTAATATCTACTTAGGAGATGCCCAAATCTTTTATGGATGTCGATCTAGGGTGGGGTCCACGTGAATACCTGGCTGTCAATCACATGCACGAGAATTGTACCTTAAGGAAATCCAAAAAATCCACACTTGGAGAATTTAGCATACAATTCCTCTTTCTTAAGCAATTCTAAAATTGCCTTGAGATGTTCTTCATGTTCCTTCTTGTTCCTTGAGTAGATGAGGATATCGTCGATAAAGACGATCACGAATTTGTCCAAAAATGGTTTGCACACGCGGTTCATGAGATCCATAAATACCGCCGGTGCATTCGTCAAACCAAATGGCATAACCTAGAACTCGTAATGACCATACCGAGTTCTGAATGCCGTCTTCGGAATATCTTCCTCTCGTACTCAAAGTTGGTGATAACCATATCGCAAGTCTATCTTAGAATAAACACTGGATCCTTGTAGTTGATTAAATAAATCGTCGATCCGTGGGAGTGGATAACAATTCTTTACTGTCAGCTTGTTTAATTCTTGTTAATTAATGCACATCCGAAATGATCCATCCTTCTTCTTTTCTTTTGACACAAACAAGAACCGGAGCTTCCCCAGGGGTGTGAATGGGTCTTATTGAAGCCTTTTTTCTGGAGTAGATAGCGCCCTTCAGTTGCTTCTGACAAACTCTTTCATTTTTAGAAGGTGGCCAATCGGATAAGGTACCCGTGCCATGGGTGCAGCACCAGGTACCAAATCAATTTGGAACTCCACTTGTCGAGTCGGAGGAAGACCCAGCAAGTCTTCAGGAAATACTTTGAGAAAATCTCAAAAAATAGGTACATCATCAAGTTCGCTTCTCCTCCGCTTGTCTTCTGCCTCCTTCATGGTAACATGTGCCAAAAAGACCTGACATCCTTTTAGCATGTAGTTCTGCGTCTTAGTGCACAAGATGATATTCAATTGTGTCTCGCTTCCTTGGTTGCTTCTGTCACCACGAATAATTAATGTCTCATTTCCGTAGGGAATACGAACAATCTTCTCAGCATAAACAATAACAACTTGATATTTTGATAAAACCAATCCTTGACATTTATGACATCAAATACTACCCCATCTCTACGGGCTTTAGTTGATGTTTGAAAGGGGTGTCTAGAAAATTTTAAAGTGCATCCCATATAATAGTATTAACGCCCACTATTCTACCATCGGCTAGTTCTACTCATAATCATGGTCTAATGCATTTGGTGTGATATCAATTTAGGAGCTAAATGCAGTGGACATAAACTCCTATCAGCGCCAGTTTCTAAATAAGATAGATGGCATAGCGGTTATGAGGGATGGAACTGTACCTTTTCGTTTAACGAATAAATTCATTGTTTTTGTTTTTTCCTGTTTTTGGTTCTGGGTTTATCCCGCCTGCCCTACAGGAATACACCTTCGCTGGGAGGCCCTAGCATTACACCTGATTACCATGTTGTTGTGTTTTTAGCTTGGGTCATTCCCTCTTGAAGTGTCCCTTGAACTCCACACTGTAAACAAGGTAGCTTTTGACCTGCCCCATTAGCCTTTTTGGTTATACCAGTATTTAGCATTAGCAGGCTGCTACAATCGAGGTCAGGTGGCCCAAAACTCAGCGTTGCCCACTTGTAAATTCATTTTGTGCACACTGGTCCGTTCATGGTTGTAATTGCACTTGGTACACAGAGGTTTAGTTCCTCTGTATGGTTTCTTATCACCAGATCCTGCAGTGTATTCCCTTGCCACATTTTGCCTTTTGAAAGGCTGCTGTTGGTTTTGATTGTTTCAGGAAGTGTCTTAAATTGCCTCTTGCTTTTCTGCCTGCCTTCTTCCTGCCAAAAAGGTAGATGTATTTTCTTTAATCCATTAGTTCAGTCTCCATTTCAATAGCCTCCTGCATGGTTTTTGGCTTCGATGCCACAACACTTGAGTGATTCATGTCGGGCAACCCACCCACATACCTTTCAATCTTGTCAGACTCTTCAAGGAACATCCTGACACACAGCAATGCCAGTTCTTAGAAACGTTGGTTGTACCCTAGCACATCAATACCTTTCACTTTTAAATTCCATAACTCAGCCTCGAGCTTCTTTATCTCGTTCCTCGGACAGTACTTGTCTGTCATTTTCTTTTTCAAATCAGTCCAGGTCATTGCATACGCAACATCATGACCAACAGTCATAACATGGGAATTCCACCATGTTAGAGCACCTACTAGTAGCGTACAAGTAGAAAACTTGATATGAAATTTTTTTTACATTTAGAGCAGTTGTCTTTGATGATATACAGTTCCATCTTTCAAACCACTGAGTTAATTCAACAACTCCCTCAGTGCCTTTGAAATATAGGGGTTGGCACTTCATAAAGTCTTGGTAAGTGCACTATCGAACAACACATTTATTCCTTCTGACACCCATTCCTGAAGTATGGCTATCATCGCCATTTCGGGTTGCATCACGTGCTGCCAGTGCGGCAGTGACACCTTGGTCAATCATTGCCTGCAGCTGGGCATTGGTGACAGATGTAGTGGTAGGAGTGTCTGTGATTGGTGTTGCCCTCGAGGTTCTTCTTTTTGGTGCCATTTTCTTCAAATCACAGAATATTGATAATACCCATTAGATTTACATAAAATATAAACCATGACACGACATATACACAATAATAAAACAAGATCACGTCACACAGATGAAAAACACAAACTGTATTGAAATTAATTAATGGTGTAGCCAATCGGACTATTTCATTAAAATAAATTCGATTTAATACATAAATAATCCATCCCTTCCATATATAACTTGGAAAAACATACATGATTGGTTCGAATACAAACGATTACAATGATCTGGTTACAGACAAACTAACTCCTAAATCCATACTAGCCGAAGATTATACTGTTAACACTTAGTAGGTTGCACAAAGTAACCAGTACATGATCAAAAGATCTATACAGAGTAGCTAAACAAAACAAAAGATCTATACAGTCTGCTAGCTGGTAATAACCCATAAAACTTAACAGGCTGCATAGTATAGCTACTATCATGACCAAATCTAAGAGTGGCTACCAGCTCCTCTGGACCTCTGGTTTGTGCTGGACGTTATACTTTCATACTTCTAGGGGTCCCTAAGAATTCCTCTGAAACTCTGTCATCGGGGCCGTATCTTCGTCAGCAGTTTTAGTGCTTGATAAACTATTTCTGTATCCGAAGGTCCCATGGCAGCATCTCTGTAATCACGCCTGTCTCCTCGGGATCCGCTGCCCGTAACTCGGTAATCTCTAACTGCTGAGCAATGACAGTAGTCCGAAGTAACATGCCCTCAGAACGTGCCTTATCCCTGGCATCCATCGACTGTGCCCAAGCGACACAAGAAACTCTGGCCTCCTCCTCCATCAGTAAAGCAGTGCGTCTATGATATGGCCTATCTTTGAACAACATGTTGACTCGGCTCTTAGTGGATCGGTCCATCCTATGCATCCTCAACAAGGATACATGATGCCATCCTGCTGATCAATAGTGGTAACAAGCTCGATAACTCTCTGATTGACCCCCTCTAAGGTGGTCGGTGCAATTTCTGAGGGTCCTAAAAATCATCCCATGTATCGTTATACCATAGCCTAAAAACTTCATAGACATCAGGCGTCTTGGAGGCGAGCATTACCATTATAATAAATCCATAAAGGTCCATCCTGCCTAGCAGCACCTGCTGCCGAACTCTCCCCGACCTCGTACCTAGGGGTAGGAGCAGTACGACACGGCCTCTTACGAAGCGGTAAACAAATCTCAGGAATCTCAGTCTCATGAACAGGAGATGGTGGTGTATCTCTCTGTCTAATCCCAGCAGCTCTGAATCCCAGAGGTGCCTCGATATACGTAGGGCTATTGGGTGGTGGTGATGGTATAGGTAATGGTGGAGAGGGTATCTGAGGGAGTGGTGATGAGTATGTGAGATGAGGGAGTCGATATGGTGAAGTAGGTAAGGCAAGAAACCTCTCAACATCTTCCTCAGAGAGGAACGGTGCCGGCGCCTGGGGTCGGATGGACATCCTAGCCGTGACGCGGTAAGTAGGGTGTGGTGGAGATGGTGGTGTGGCCGCAGACTCATCGGTCTCGAACGGCTCAGTCTCCTCATCGGATGGGTCCTGATCAACTGGAAAAGCAACAGCTGCAGGGTCGGCAGGAGCTAGGTGCTCCTCCTCCTCCTCATCCTCATCCTCCTCATCCTCCTCAACATCATCATCATCATTAGATGACTCCTCATCATCCCTGTCGTCTCCTCTGTCAGCAGGATAGTCGGCTGGATCCTCCTCATTATCCTCCTCTGGATCAGACTTAGGAATGTATCCCGGTGACTCAGTATTAGGTGAGGTAGCAGCAGGCAATAGCTGCTCCTTAGCTGGTAGGACATCATCCTCGGGTGGCATTGTTTTCCTCCGGGTATACCGGCCTCTTAGGTACATAGGGTAATAAGTACACAGTTTGTGATGGGGGTGCCTGTTTGGTGGTGTGGGGGGGTTTTTGTGTGGGGGGTGGGGGGGGGGGGGGGTTTGTGGGGGGGGTGGGGGACTCCTCAGGGCCAGGCACGTAATCCGGAGATGGTGGAGCCTAAAAAATAGCTACCACATACGCATGTGGGTCCTCTAGCATCATGGGTGATCCCTCGACCCCTGGTGACCCCATGTCTGATGAGTCCTCATACGGACTAGATAACGCAGTGTACGTAACTGTAGAATCCTCAGAATCCGACATGATCAAATCTAAAAATAAAAAGTAGCTTATATAAGTATATTAATATAAGACTCTTACCCTTATATACGTAATATTATTATAACAAGTATATCATCATGATATGCATTAGTCTAACCGACTTAATGCAACAACTAGTATATGAATGCCCCGTAAAAAACCCCTTTGTATGAATGCGATGTTTTGACAACGGTTATAGTCCAGCAAAAACATTTGACCTGGTTCTCTATAACCTTGGCTCTTGATACCAATCTGTAACACCCACAAAATAGATCGCAGCGGATAAGAGTTGAGGGTGTTACTTCAAAGATCAACAACACAGGATTATTTTAGAGATCGCCATTTATAAGTCGTTTAAAACTGTATACAACTGGATTTAGAAATATTTATTACAAAAGCCCGAAGCTTACTTGTTCATGTTAATATTACAATGATTCTAGTTTCATAACAAGGGATACCCCAAAATTTGCATGCAACCATATTTAAAATTAGACATCCCAAAATATATCACCATGTATCCCTGCACCTCGTGGCCTTAATTGACCTCCTGAAAAACATTGTTTTAAAACGTCAACATAAAGTTGGTGAATTCATAGATTTATTAAATCGTATAATACAGGACCACAAGATTTCCCCATGACAATGCAACAAATGCAAACATCATAAAATGTAATTACGTTGCGCTAAGCTCATGGACACTGAAGCGTCTGACTTAAATTAAATAGCAATATTAAAATTGCCACATTTGCCCGTATTGATGTTTCTAAACCAGCAACATACTTTAATCGGACCATGGTATCGGTTTGTTTGGCCACGGAGTGATAAGCTAATCATCTGAACGGGATGTCAATCTCCAATAGATCTATTCATAACTTGCGCTCACAATTTAGTAATTGACAGTTCATAATAATGGGCTCAATTGAGTTATCGCTACTTAGGCAACACGTAATCATAACATAAAATATCCACTTGTGTCCATTTATAAAAACAATGCATGTTTCTTACCCCAAAAATATAAAACAAATCATGTAAAACGAGGGGCTATGAACTCACCTTGAGTGAGTAAATTGATAATGAAATATCCCAAATGAAAACGCGTCACGCTAACGCCCGAATGCAACCTAGTTAATATAGGTCGTATGAGTACTCAAGTACTTAGACTAACAACTACCATATATAATCCTTTTTAGCTACATCATACTATGTTCAGGCATCATAATGAAGAGGTCTGTGTTGAGTATGAGGGAGCTAGGACACTTTAAATCGTAAATCCAACAACTCGTCGATACGCCACCCCGAAGAGGCCTCATTATGAAACTCCCTAGTAATATAGTACTTTGATTAGCTAACCACATATAATTATATAAGTAATCACTATTAAATCGTTTTAGTGAAATATATTTATAAAAGTAAAACGTTGATAATTTACGCCTTAGCGGAGAAAATGACCTAACTTTATCGTTTTAAGTCCGTTTCTCGCGTTTCTTACGTTCACACTTTCGTATTAAGATGAGTGATCATAATATTACATTTGTAAGTTTTCAACATTCTATGGCAAATAGTGTTTTTACTGTTCATCACAGCTAATAACTTATTTTTACGTTTTAATTAGCGTAAAACCCGTAAATGTCGTATCTTATTCGTTATAGCTCCGTTTTTAGCGATTCTTGCGAGCACGTTCTCGTAATTAAAATTTTTATCAATTTATTGATGTTTTAAAAGTATAAGTTTCTATGGTGAATAGTAACTTTTATAAAAATAGTTTTATAAAAGTATTTATCGTCGTAAACTCGTAATGAGCGTATCTTCTTCGTTATTAATCAGTTTTTCAAGTTTCTTATCATTTTGGAATCCTCATGGGATGTACTATCTTTATAAAACATAATATAGATACTTTTTTTTTCGTCCCAAAACAAAAAGTTTTGAAGTTTGTGTTAAAAACTTGTTTTAAGCTTGATTTTATACTTAACAATTATGATTAAAAGCAAATGCGTACAATACTAAAAATAAATAGTGAATTTATTAACGATGTTAATAAAACACGGGGTGTTATACAAACATGTAGATAAGTATCATGTGATAAACATAATTAAACTTTAAATGATAAATTAAGAAATTGATTTTAAAACAAACCAAACATTAAATCTTCATTAAGATGGCTAATACCCTAGGGTATTAGCCCATAACCATTGTAATTATACAAGCATGATCAAATAACCAAGGTAAACTAAACGTTTTACCAAACGATACCAAAAATTAAATGATTACAAGAGTATAGGAATTACACGGTGTCTTCTATGGAATCGTGATCGATGCTTGACCTTTGGGTTGCTCTTCTTTTCTTCAGAAAATCGTCTTTTATGTGTATGGTATGGAGAATATGATTTTGCACACTAAAAACTCATTTTTGAGTCTTCTATTTATGTTGGGATTCTAGATTTGATGAGACAAAATAAATAAAAGAATGAAACAAAAGGACTAAAATCGTCATTAAAGAATTCTATAAGCTGGTGGAGAATTATTGAAGATTTAGTCAAAGATATCAAAAGATGAAGATTCTGAAAGATCTCCTTAAGAAGATAAAGGTAACAGAAGATATTCCTTAAATGTTTAAAAGATTTACTTGTCTAATGTTTATCTTCCTTTGTAAGTCTTGATCTCTCTCTATATAAAGATATCATAGACACATAGTTTTAGCATCCAAAAAAGTATGTGTGTGTACTGGATCAATGTAGACGTCTAGTATAGTGGTGGTGTAGCCTCAAGGTAATCAAAGTTTTCCTTGATCCCTGTTACTGTTAGAGATAGGTAACTGTATTATTCTGATCAAATAATATTGAGGAGTGATGGAAACGTATGGTAATAAAACCTTGTTTAATAACATTGATGTTCTTATTTATTTCGCTGTGCATTATGTTATCTTTGTTATTTTTAATCCTAGATGTAAGTTCTAATCAAACTGAGCTTAAACGATCTAAGAGGTTATAACAGACTCCACAATTGGTATCAGAGCCTCGTGGCTCCTGATCTAGGATCTATAAGGTTTTTAAACTATTCATATGCGAAAATAAAGTTTTTGGCAAATTCGGTAAGTAAATGGTTTATGGTTTTCGGTGATCAAGCAAATTCAGTAAACTTAGGGTTTTCAATAAACTCTAATTCGATTAACCAGGTTTCAAAGTTTGGTGATTTGACGATCTTAATTTTGTTCTATGTATTATCTTTTGATAGATCATACGTTTTAGTTATTTGGCTTGGTACGAATTCTTTCAAACTCTTTTAGAGTATTCTTGATAAGTTGTGAGGATGTGGTATGCATTAATGGTGTCTATGGTCGTCATAGGTTTGGAAGAGAAGGATGTTAGCGTAATCCTTGAACATCATCGTGCTAATGTTAATATTAGTAGGAAGTTTATCCAACATTGACAAAAGAAGAATGGTGTGGACTTCGATTAATACTGCTAATGTTGCAATCAGAAGACAAGGGAACTCAAAAACAAAATCATCAAGAAGTAGCGGTCATGACAAGGATTATATAATGCAAAGTTCTTGGTGATTGAATCAACGACTACACTCAAGTTTATATCTGATGTTCGGTGAGCAGGTCGAAACCCTAACTTTAAGTGTTTATCCTTTGTGGAGAAATAAGGAAGGTATGATTGCATATGTTTTCAGTGAAAAATAATTAGGGATAAGATTTTATGTCCTAATTATATGGGATATGAAGTTTTTATGCATAATAAGAACCTGGATATAATTGATCGAGCAAAAGATTAGTACTGTCAATGTACCTTACTACTGCTCAAGGATAAGTTACAACTGCTCATTATGTTTTTAATGCTGCTGTTTGTTCTTTTACTACTGCTTTAACCAACAATAGTGTTGTTAGTTACGTTTAGTGTTGCTTGGGCTTGAATACATGATTATTACTACTGCTAGGTGATAATTACTACTGCTAGTAGTAATCTGCTAAAGAAACACGTGTGGATAACAAGCTATGTGATTTACATGCTGTTTTTGTTTTGATGTTTCACATCAGAAGGTCGACACAAGGCAAATTAGTGGGATTTAAAGATTTTCATGTTTAGCTATGGATTATGTAGCTATTTATTCAACAGTATCTGGTTTGAATCTTAAAAGAAGCATTATTGGTATGTTACTGGTTGTTCTCGGACATAAGGTAAAAGTACAACCACTGCTACGTTTAAAGCATTTTTAGGTTTGGATACGAGATTAATGCTGCTAACATACACCTACTGCTGCCAAAGAAAAAAGTTTAGTAACACTTTAGTGACACTAAAAAGTGTCACTAAAAGCTAGGGAGGAAGGAGAATGTGAAATAGTGACACATTAGTGACAGAATAGTAACACTAAAAAGTGTCACAAATAGTATGGGAGGAAGGAGTAAACAAATTTGCAACAAATTAGCAACAATTCAATGACAGAATAAGTGTCACAAAATACCATGGGAGGAAGGAGTAATTGAATTTGTGACAGATTAGCAACAGATCAGCGACAGTTAAAGCGTAACTAACAGAATGGGAGGAAGGAAAATGAAGATTAGTAACAGATTCGTGATAGTTTTATGACAGAAAAAGTGTTGCTAATTGCTTGGTTATTTACAACAGCAGTATGTTAAAAAGGTTTGTACTATTCGTTCATACTTTGTACTGCTGGCATAGAGAGTTTGTACTACCAGTTTTAGCCCTTATCAGATGACTCATATGATGGATCTCGGACAAAACAGAAACACAAGTTTGTTTGTCTTTGGTGTTTCATGTTTGGATTTTTGGATTTGGTTTACATGTTCTTAACAGATTTAAAGGCTTGTATTTATTGGAATAATTGATTACGAAGAGGATTACTTATCACTTATTTGAAGATGAAGTGGAGTTTCACAAGTTTGTGTTTTTATCATATCTCAAATGGCTTACAACATTTGGAGATAACTTGTTCATGCTTCGAAACGATGTGACGAAGACTTGACGAATCTAGCAAAGGTGTGTGATCAAACTTTTTGTACTCAATGCTCACATTTGCTATCACTTAGTACTCAGTGTCTCATAGAAGATGAGGATTTTGTCAAGAGGTTGCGATCTACTTATATTTCATAGATTTATTTATAAGTTCAAAGTCACGTGGATAGTACAAGACATAAGATACAAGTTTGGGTTATTCTACTTCTACATCAAGTTCGTTATACTTAGTTTTCTTCATCAGTAATCATTACATAGAGCCTACAGAATTTAAATATTCAAGAGATGGTTAACATATGGTATCAAGGGAAGCTTATTGACAAAATGTTTAACCATTTACATGTGATATTGAGGTGAAGGTTTTTACTACTGCTAGTCATTATTACTACTGCTAGTATGAGTTTCTACTACTCAAGTTCATTTTTCTTATTGTGCTTAATGGTGGGTAATTTGAGGAGATAGAAGGCTTGGATTAGAAGTGTGATATTGGTTTGTAATGGTCAAGATCAAAGTTGCTTATATTCATATGTCCCCTATTGGATTATGACAAAAAGGGGAAGAAGATGTAAACAGGTACAATTGGCAACTTGTAAGATCCTTGGTGTGGCATGGTATAAAGGAAATCTACTTAAAGGGAAGTTTGTTTCATTTAGGGAGATGATTACATCTTAATTTCAGGGAAAGCTTTGGCTTTATGATGAAGTTCGTACACGACTTTATTTGTTTTGTCATCATCAAATAGGGGAAGATTGTTGGGATTCTAGATTTAATGAGACAAAATAAATAAAATAATGAAACAAAAGGACTAAAATTGTCATTAAAGAATTCTACAAGCTGGTGGAGAATTATTGAAGATTTAGTCAAAGATATCAAAATATGAAGATTCTGAAAGATCTCCTTAAGAAGATAAAGACAACAGAAGATATTCCTTAAATGTTTAAAAGATTTACTTGTCTAATATTTATCTTCCTTTGTAAGTCTTGATCTCTCTCTATATTAAGAGATCATAGACATATAGTTTTAGCATCCAGAAAAGTGTGTGTGTGTGTACTGGATCAATGTAGACGTCTAGTATAGTGGTGGTGTAGCCTCAAGGTAATCAAGGTTTTCCTTGATCCATATTACTGTTAGAGATAGGTAACTGTATTATTCTAATCAAATAATATTGAGGCATGATGGAAACGTATGGTAATAAAACATTGTTCAATAACATTGATGTTCTTATTTATTCTGCTGTGCATTATGTTATCTTTGTTATTGTTAAACCTAGAAAGTTCTAATCAAACTGAGCTTAAATGATCTTAGGGGTTATAACAGACTCCACAATTTATAGTGTCTGAAAAAGTCCGGATACGCCGTATTGAGCTAGGATAATACGGCGTATTAGGGTGCTTCTCGTGGAGTACGCGCAAAGTTTATAATCAATCTGATATAACTTCCCAAAATATATTTATTCATCAAATCTCTAAATAGTTATCCAGCTAGATACAGCGTATGGTAGATGAGTGATATGCCGTATTGGGAATTATCTGTACGCGTTTTCTTGTGAAGAGTTGGCGCTGATACGCCGTATCACTTTTCTGGATACGTCGTATTAGTCAGAAATGAGCAATCTTCAAATATCTTTGTTTAGCTCCAAAATATGCGCCTTTTAGCATGTCTTCACAAATCACTCCTTAATTACTGCAAATAACACTTTTAAGCAATTAAGTACAAATTCTTGCAATAATTATATAAAAGTGGTTAGTCTATTCGGGATAAATGATGGTATAAATATGACGTTATTTGATGTCATCAGCTTGTCACAAAGCTAAGAATATAGTCTTAATGACTAGAAGCTTAGAACTCCTTCATATGGATCTCTTCTACCATCCACCGTACGGAGTTACGGAGGAAACCACTACACCTTAGTCATAGTAGATGACTACTCTAGGTATACTTGGACTAGATTCCTTAAAGATAAAACCGAAGCCTTCGATCAATTCAAAATATTTAGTAAGAAAATTCAAAACCAATTAGGATGTACAATAGTGTCAATAAGAACCGACTACGATAGAGAATTTGATAATGAAGTGAAATTTGGAGAGTTTTGTAATGCCAATGGTATTACACATAACTTCTCGGCTCCACGCACTCCACAATCAAATGGCGTGGTAGAAAGGAAAAATAGGCCATTACAGGAAATGAGTAGAACAATGTTGAATGAACAATCATTACCTCAAAAGTTTTGGTGTAACGCCGTAGACACTTCAACATACATTCTCAATCGAATTCTAATTAGAGCCATCCTAAGAAAAACACCTTATGAACTCCTGAGAGGTAGGAAACCTACTCTTGATTATTTTAGAGTGTTTGGAAGCAAGTGCTTCATTTTAAACACAAAAGACTACCTCACTAAGTTTGACCCAAATTCATACGAAGGTGTCTTTTTAGGTTACTCCTAAAATAGTAAAGCATACATCATCCTTAATAAACACACTAGAAAAATTGAAGAATCACTCAACGTAACATTCGATGAAACTCCTCCACCCTCCATGACATCGCCCTTGGTGGATGATGACTTAGATGAAGAAGAAGCAATTAAGGATGCCGAAAAGAAAATGACATTGAGGATGAAACTTTAGAGATTGACGAAGTAGTCAATATTAAGGAATCTAGGATCCATCCATTAGAAAATGTCATAGGAAACCTTAACCAAAGAACTCTTAGGTCACAAGCCTAAAACCAAAGTAACTTATTTTGTTTTATATCAACTATAGAACCTAAGAATGTGAATGAAGCCCTAACTGATGAAAGTTGGATAATCGCTATGCAAGCAGAATTAAATCAATTCATTGCTAACGATGTTTGGGAGTTAGTTCCACAACCTAGGAATATGACAATCATAGGAACTTAGTGGGTGTTTAGAAATAAGTTAGACGAGAACGGTATTGTTTATCGAAATAAGGCTAGGTTAGTTGCTCAAGGCTATAATCAACAAGAGGGCATCAATTATGATGAAACTTATGCCTCAGTTGCTATACTTGAGTCTATTAGAATACTATTAGCTTATGCTTGTACGTTAGATTTTAAGCTATTCCAAATGGATGTAAAAAGTGTATTCTTGAACGGTTTTATCAATGAAGAGTTATACGTGGCACAACCTCCAGGATTCATTAACTTTGAAAAACCGAATCATGTTTATAAACTTAAGAAAGCTTTATACGGTCTTAAACAAGCACCCAAAGCTTGGTATGATAGATTAAAAGCTTTTCTTATTAAACATGAGTACAAAATAGGAATGGTAGATAACACACTTTTTACCAAGAAGAAAAGTTCAAACCTCATCATCGTTCAAATATATGTCGATGACATTATATTCGGCTCGAATTGTCAAGACATGTGTGATGAATTTGCCAAAATCATGCATGACGAGTTCGAGATGAGCATGATGGGTGAACTCAACTTCTTCCTTGGATTACAAATAAAACAAATGGAAGATGGTATCTTCTTTAATCAATCTAAGTATATTAAAGAAATGCTTAAGAAATTTGGCTTAGAAGATTCTAAACCAATGAAAACCCCCATGTCCTCCGATACTAAAATCATGAAAGACAAAGAGTGTGAGTCGGTAGATAGTACCAAGTATCGAGGCATGATAGGTAGTTTATTATACCTAACAACAAGTAGGCCCGATATCATGTTTAGTGTCTGCCGTTGTGCCCGCTTCCAAGAGGCTCCCAAAACCTTTCACCTTGAAGCGGTTAAGCGTATCTTCCGATACATTAAAGGCACTGCCCACTTAGGATTATGGTATCCTAAGGGGACCTGCATAGAAACCATAGTATATGTCGACTTTGATCATGCGGGAGATTATGTGGACCGAAAGAGCACTAGCGGTATTTGTACATTCGTGGGATGTTGTTTGACATCTTGATTCTTAAAGAAACAAACCGCTCTTGCTATATCCACTACCAAAGGCGAATACCTAAGCACCAAAAAGGCGTGTCAACAAGTACTATAGATGAAACAAGCTTTTACCGACTACGACGTTCGACTAGACGACTTCCTGATCATGTGCGACAATAAAGGCGCGATTGACCTTAGCAAAAACTCGGTGCAACACTCTCGAACCAAACACATCGAAATTCATCACCACTTTCTGCGTAATAATGTCCAGAAAGGACATATCTCTGTCGAAAAAGTGCCGTCCGTCGATAACATCGCCGACATTCTTACTAAAACCCTTAAACGTGAATCGTTTAACTATCTACGTCTTGGTTTAGGAATGACGGAACACAATCCATAAATCGTATTCTTTTTCTTCTGTCTCGATTCTAGTCCGTGTTCCACTCCGTGTCGTGAAAACTTAAATACTTTGTCCGAAGTACTTTCAGCATTTTTAATTCGCGAAATGCAAATAAAAATGTCACTCCTCCTTGTAATTTATTTTTCAAATTTTAGTCCAAAATCCCTCAGCTGATGGCGGCCCCCATATCTCTGGCGACCCCCGGATTAAAATGGGCGGCCCCCTTATCGATATGGGACCGCCACCAGTGAGAGCATTATGTCTGTCATCTTCATTTTTCTAAAACACAAAAACAAACACTCCTTCTCTTCCACCATTGACGAACCACGACCCAAAAACTACCAAACTTACAATCAACCATCAAAACACTAATTGAAGATCAAATCGACATAAATAATCAATCCTAACACCACAAAGATCATCAATTTTAAGCCATTTCATCTATTTTCATTCCAATTTGTGTCTAGGGTTCATGTTGAACAAAAATTAAAAATTGGGGAATTTTTTTTCTTGTGTTTGTGTATAATTAGGACTTCTAGAATACAATGTATAACTAATATGCTTCCCGTAGACATAGGATTTGCATAATTGAAGTGTGTTTATCAAAAATTGTCTTCGAACATAAACCCCAATTTATTTCAAAATCATTCACGTTAGGAACACAATAAAATTGTTTTTTATACATTGTTAATACACTCTAAAAACGTTTTTGCATACATGCACAATGATCTCATGAACAAAAAGTCAAGATACATAATTCATATGTATTTTTTGACATGTTTGGATGAGCAAAATCAAACTAAGGAGCGTTTGGGTTAACTCTTAGGTTTTTATTTCTAGGTCGAGTTAACCGTTACTCCACATTTGTTACATGTAGGCACACACTAGTCACTTGTCTAAGAAAATTTCAAATAAAAATTATATATACTAAAATTTTCCCATTATTATGGTTAGGTAAAGAAGAATGTCTCAAGAAGAACTAGATTATAGCAAAATTTACATTCCACAAATTTCAAATAAACCATACCTTCCTAATCACCTAAATCCTATAATTCGTGATTTAGAATCTAGAACTATTCATGAAGGTCGTACAGCTAACTATAGTCATATTCGTCATGATAACATTCTCTTAAGGTTTCAAGTAATTAAACTCCAAGATTTATATGAAATCTACGAAGAAATCTGTCCTAGGTTCTTGTTAGAATTTTATGCCTCAGCAGAAATCATAAGAAACTCTGACCAAACAATCTCCTTAAAGTTTTGGGCATTAAAAAGATCTTTTCTTCTTTCACTTGAATCTCTTTCTTGCATTCTCCTCACCTCATGTGAAGGAGATTGTGCCTACTCGGAAAAATTCATCTCTTGAATCTCTGAGAACAAATCAAGAACTAAATAACTCTTGCCAAACAAACTTTCCAACACCAAATGAAATCATTCAATCCATCACAATACTAGGAAAAACTGAAATTCCAAACAAGTTTCACAAAAGTAAACTTCGTCACGAGATGAGATATTGGAATGAAATCATTCAAGATAATGCGTTTGGGATTAGAAACGACTCAAACTTTCTCCCTACAACTTAACCTACCTCATGATCAAACGAATGGTGGATATTAAAAACCAACTCAACTCTCTTATGCCATATGGTGTGTTGTTAACTCGTCTTTATAATCATCTTATTCAAATAAAACCTAAACTTAAAAGGTCAAAACACATAACTTATCCTCCCGCCATGAAGACTTGGAAGCATCCTGATGGAGTTAACGACGACGAGCCACCATCACCAATTTTTGTGTTCAATCACATCTTTTTATTCTTGTGTAGTAGATAGATCGGGTAGATCGTGTTAGTATTTTTATGTGTAAAAATACGTGAGTGAGCGGTTCGTATTTTAGGAATCAAAATATGATTGTGAGTGGTAGATTTGTTCTAGCTAAGATTAGAACTCGACATTTAGCTTAGTATCGGAAATTGGTGTAAGCTACGTGTGTACGGTTTTCTCCGCCTGGAGGGAGCTTGTTGACATAGTGAAGTGAACTCTCGAGTTGGATACTCGGAGAGTGGAGTAGGGCGAAGAGGAGCTTCGTTACCGAACCACTGTAAATCTTCGTGTCGTGGTTTGATGTTTCTAACTCTATACTTTCGTCTTGCACTTAATATTTTGTAGTATTTTTTGTGTATATATTTGCCTTGTTCATATTGTGTTCAACTGATATCACATAAACTCGGATCTACGCTTTTACAAACAAACAATAATCAAATTTCAAAAAGCGATAAACTATTCAACCCCTCTTCTAGTTGCCACAAACATAAAATGTTCAGCATGAATGATAAAAAGTGTGTTATATTATACTCCTTCCGTTTTACATTAATTGTTCATATCATTATTTTAATTTGGTATGTCACATAATAAGTGTCCACTTTGTATAAACCGATGAAAATAGACTTTAGTGAGTAGATATGATATTTGATTGGTAAAGAGTGTAGTAAGTGAGATTTATTAAAACTTTGTTCATTACGAGAGTAAACAATTTAAATAAGACAGAAGAAGTATAAAATAGATAGATTCATCTTTTCGCATTTTATTTATTGTGTGCCTTTGTATGTTTAGAGAATGAGTGACACAATCAAAACTGATATCATTGTTGAAAAAGTTTGTAACTAAGATGAAATTCCATAAGAATTTTGATTTTAAAACGTCATTTTCAAAAATAAATGTTATATAAATCACTTAACTACAATATTGCAACTTTAACTATTTTTTTGCTATAATATCCGTCATCACACACGTGTACTCACAATTAAAAGTGAAATTGTCCTTCACAAAAACATCTAGTAAGCAAATTAATTTTGGTAAACCAATATTTGATTCAAACTTATCAGAAGTTTATAGAATAATTAAAAACTACCCTTCGAAGGACGAAACTTGTACATAACCAAATAACTCAAAGAACATAAAACATGAGAGAAAATCAATATAATTCACATAGGTCAAAAACAAATATAGTCATCCTCTTGAACAAGTTATATCGAATAAATTTCTTCCTCAAATTCACGTTCAAAATGAGCAACCGACCACAATCAAGGCTCGTAATCTAACAAGCCTAAAGATTATGAAAATAAAGAAAGAATAAGCACATAAATCTTTAATATCATAGAGCCCATCATGTCTCGCTTAAACATCTAGACAACCAAGCCCAGTCTAAACCCGCAAACAACCAATCTCCTAATATAAATGACAAAATCTTAAAGTTTGCTTTATTCTATATGAATTTTGAGATGATATTGACATATATGAGATGTTAAACGGATGAATCGAGATGATACTGACATACGCGATATGTTAAACGGACGAGTCGAGATGATACTAATTTAAACGAGATGTTACATAGATGAGTCAAAATGATATTGATATACACAATATGTTAAACGGATGAGTAGAGATGATATTAATATACATGATATATTAAACACATGATTTGTACAATGCTGTCATTATCTTAGGTTTTGAATATGAATATGAAGTTTTCGAGATTACGATAAAAACTAAGCGACAAAAACTTTATTGACTATGGCCATAATCAATATGCTATAGCGATGACATGTAGTTGATGTAGGTTGTCGCTACGTTTTTTTACTATAAAACAGACCAAGTTAACTCTTATCCTCACAAACATATTACACATTTTTATCCTCACAAACATCAAACCGCATAACACACTTTTATACTTACAACTAGGGGTGAGCATACCGAATCGTTGACCGGACCGGACCGAACCGGAACGACCGGACCGGACCGAAGGTATTTCGGTCTGGTTCGCGGTCCGGTATTTTGGACCAATTCGGTCCTCGGTCCGGTCGGTCCGGTCCGGTCCGACCAAAAACCCGATGATAATGCCGTGTAGGACCGGACCGGACCGACCCGGACCGGACCGTACCATTTCGGTCCTGTCCGCAGTCCGGCATTATGGACCATTTCGGTACTCGGTCCGGTCCGGTCTTAGCCGGTCCGGTCCGGTCTTAGACATATGCTCACCCCTACTTACAACCACCCCACGTTCACCACCACCACCACTAGAGGCGAAGCTTTATGGAGACATAAGAGATCCGTAGCCCCCCACACTTTGAATCGTATGTATAAAATGTTACTTTGATCGTTCAACACATATAAGTTACAATAAGAATTTACTAGTGATGTGTTGTTGCGAGTAGGTATTTTATGTATCAAGTTTTACTATTTATTTTATGCCGACTATACCTAAAAACAACACTTTAACGGGCAGTGTACCCGATCAGATGTAGCTTCGTTGGTAAGTAGAGTTCGATCACTAAGAGCGAGAGTGTCAATTCCTAATTCTATCAATATTTTAGTTATCTAAGTTAAACTTAAAACTAATGCAAAAAAGGGGGTTTCAGCCTGAGAGACTGGCACGAGTTTTGGGTTTCCTAAACTACTTTTATGACAATTAACACATACAATTTGATAAATAGAAGATAAAGAAGCGGTCATGCCTAATGTAAGGAAAACATACTAACCATGATTAATCTAATTAAAATGTAGGTTTGTTCATTTAGTACAATGATTGACTTATCTCGAAGTGGCATATCATTCCTAGATTTAGGTGGGACTTCTTCCTAAAACCAGGACACGCTAATTCTATCACAATTAAACGCATCTGCAAAAAGCATCCTTATGTTGATTATAATTCATCTTAGAAGGCAATAATGGTGATCTTATTGGATTCTAGCTCATCGAGACTTTACTAACTTACTGCTTACGGTATTTTACATAAGTGGTAGTTCACTATCCAAACTAAGCCAAGGGAATTAGAACGTTATTTGTTAGAATCATTCTAGGTCACCTACTAGTATAACTTGTTCACTAAACCAAAGGCACTATCTGATATCTAGTTAAGCTATAGGCGATATCCTTAGACACGGATTTAGCAGGACTTTATTTGTGATCCCATTATTTCCACCTATATAAATTACTATATGAGAACCATCCGATATCTAGTTAAGCTACGGGCGATATCCGTAGACACGGAATGAACGCATATTAAAGCACATAAACGAGTATCATGTGATGAACATAATCAACAATTAACGATAAATTAAGCAATCGAGATATAAACAAACCAAACATTAAATCCTCATTGTAACAATACACAAATTCATAGACGAACGGTTAAAGTAAAGAAAGATTACGCTAACCGAACGCTTATATAGCGTGTAAATGATTACAAGAGTTTTCCTAATGATTGGAGCACTTTGCAGGACCTTATTGGCTTCTTTTATCTTTTGGGAATCAAACTTGGTGGTTAAAAGCATACCTAAAATCGTAGTTAGGTTATGGTATTTTATAGACTCTGAAAATTGGTCGATACGGCGTATTGAAACTCAATACGACGTATCGGATGACTTGGCGTGGGCTCCAAGAATAAAATATTTCAGAATTTTTTTGAGCTGGTTTGGATACGGCGTATCCGACTTCCTGGATACGGCGTATTGAGCTCCTCCGATTTGGTTTATTGGACTTCTTGGGTATGACGTATTGAGCTCCTCGGGTACGGTGTATTAGGGTTCTTGGATACGGAGTATTGGCTGAAAGTGTGCTTTTCTTGATATTTGACCAAAGTATAATATACGACGTATACACTAATGTGGATACGATGTATTCTTTAAAGTCAGGCAATGGTCTTGAGTTCTTCAAAGTCTTTAGATACGACGTATGCTTCTAGAATGATATGGCGTATTGATGTCAGAATGAGCGACTTTCTCAAACTCTTCGTTTATACTTCAAAACACGTCTTTTTCTTCATCTTTTGCCAAATACTCGATAATTACTGCAAATAACAAATATAAACAACTAAGTACCGATTCTTGCAATAATTATACAAAATGGGCTATTTACATGGGATAAT
Organism: Tanacetum coccineum; assembly: GCA_026074375.1. NCBI lineage: Eukaryota > Viridiplantae > Streptophyta > Magnoliopsida > Asterales > Asteraceae > Tanacetum > Tanacetum coccineum. The sequence goes on along the minus strand of BQNB010033087.1, from coordinate 10,538 downwards.
TGATGCTATAAAAGTGACGTTATTTGATGTCATCAACTAGTTTGGTCATCTAAAAATATGTTTATGTGCATTTTGACCCTTCTAAAAAATACTTCGAAGCTCCGCCACTGCCCACCACCTGGCTTATCCAGATATAATAACTTGACTGGGCTAGCCTAAAAATTTCTCCTTTCTATTATTGGCGGAGCATTGAGAAAATATAATGACATGGCAAGTTCTCTCATCAATTGGATCACTAAATCAATTGATCTGAGCCACTTAAATTAAAAGTCAAAGTTGTTTGACTCTTTTGCCTAACTTTTAGTATTCAGTTGATGAATTAAGGCATGTTTCCAAATACATGAAACTATGGATAATTGTGCCAACAATTCCTTTTATTTAGCAACTACTTTAGAAAGTCGCTTGAAGCAATTCGTTTTATTTTCATTTTGGTTTGCTCCAATTAGATTCAAAGTATTCAAAATAGTAGATGATATGAGTACATGAAAATAACCATTTGCTACTAATGACGCTAAAATTGTGAAACTAAAATTATAAAGTTAGTTATTATCGTTATACACACATGTTTCTCACTTTATAACCAACAAAATTCTTATGTAAACATCATCTAAGAAAGGTGTACGCGAGCAACAAAATTCAACGCATGAGTATTGCCGACGAAGCTGAGAGAAACAATAGTAACATGCATATCAAGAACATTTTAACAGAAATTCTATCAATGTCTTACACATAAAAAACACATAGAGATAAAAAATACATTATTTGACCTCGTATGTAGATCAGTTTATTGAGTTCAGTACACTAAACTTTCATAATTTACATGTATGAGTATTTAATACTATTTTAACGATAATTTACATGCAAGATTATATATGTTACGAATACCTAGAGCAAGTTGTTAGTGAATGACGTAAAGTGCATGTACCATATATGTACACCTAACTTGGCTTGCTTTTTGTTATATACAATTATTATGGGACATTATAAAATTTATACATGAAGTAGAAGAGATGATGATCATAAAAATAAAAGCTATACATGCTACACAAAGAAACACAATTTACAATACATCAAGTAAAAATAACATGATAAGTGACTAAGTGTATTCCACAATAATCGACCAAATGGTTGTAAAAAACAATTATAAACTTTTCGCCTGATTTATACGCTACCGAGTACAAACATTATTAAATACAACGTTAAAAAGCGTTTTGACGGTGCATAATTTTTTACCTACATGAAAGGAGAATTTTGTTTGCGATTTTTTTTAACTTGATCAATTGATATATAGATTAATATATTATGAAAATTATAGTTTTAGGCTGTGTACTTAATGGTTAGTTTCAGTATTATATTGCATGTTTACATAAAATTTGTTCAAATTTTATATTCGTAATTTTGTAATGTTATTATATATTGTAATGTTGATAGATGTTTTTTCCTTGATATATTTAAACGTTTCATCACCTATGCAAACGTCATAAGAAAAAGTGTACTCGGGCAACGCATGGTTATTGCACTAGTTTAACTAGTTCGTAATATATCGAAAATCAATCTTTGATTAAGAACTTATAAGATTCTAGAAAAGAACAATTTACTAAAAAACACCCTCCAATTCAAAGGACACATCACCAAATACTCAGAGGACCCAAACACGAAAGAAATCAGATATAAATACACACAGATCAAAAACAAAAACATCAATCACCCTCTTGAACAAGTTAAATCGAATTCATTCATCCCCAAAATTTATTAAACATGAGCAGTCAACCAGAATCATCATCATCAGAACCGTAAGATTTTTAACCCTTTTTAAACAAACTGTAAAAAAAGTGAAGTATTATTTTTTTAACTGTTTGTGAATTGATTTTGTACAGGAAGGGTCAAAAAAAGGATTTTTCGACGGCGATATTGGAGCGAAAAAAGTCGCCTAATAGGTTAGTGGTGGATGAAGCGGTGAATGATGATAATTCAGTTGTGGCTATGCATCCTAATACTATGGAGAAGTTGCAGTTGTTTCGCGGTGATACCATTTTACTCAAGGTCCCTTTTTTTCACCTTTTTTAAGAGGTTTAATGATTAATTATTCATGTTAGGGTTTTATGTGTTTACTGAGTTTAGGGGGTGTTTGTTTCGGTTTATATAGCCTGTTATGGCTTATTTGGTTTTGGGCTTATGTTTCATAAACAAACACCCCCTTAGAGGCTGAATTGTGAGTTTTATTGCCGGTTTTATGTTGAATATATTGTTGTTAAAGGTTCAAATTTTATATTCGTAATTTTGTAATGTTATTATATATTGTAATGTTGATAGATGTTTTTTCCTTGATATATTTAAACGTTTCATCACCTATGCAAACGTCATAAGAAAAAGTGTACTCGGGCAACGCATGGTTATTGCACTAGTTTAACTAGTTCGTAATATATCGAAAATCAATCTTTGATTAAGAACTTATAAGATTCTAGAAAAGAACAATTTACTAAAAAACACCCTCCAATTCAAAGGACCAAACTTGTACATCACCAAATACTCAGAGGACCCAAACACGAAAGAAATCAGATATAAATACACACAGATCAAAAACAAAAACATCAATCACCCTCTTGAACAAGTTAAATCGAATTCATTCATCCCCAAAATTTATTAAACATGAGCAGTCAACCAGAATCATCATCATCAGAACCGTAAGATTTTTAACCCTTTTTAAACAAACTGTAAAAAAAGTGAAGTATTATTTTTTTAACTGTTTGTGAATTGATTTTGTACAGGAAGGGTCAAAAAAAGGATTTTTCGACGGCGATATTGGAGCGAAAAAAGTCGCCTAATAGGTTAGTGGTGGATGAAGCGGTGAATGATGATAATTCAGTTGTGGCTATGCATCCTAATACTATGGAGAAGTTGCAGTTGTTTCGCGGTGATACCATTTTACTCAAGGTCCCTTTTTTTCACCTTTTTTAAGAGGTTTAATGATTAATTATTCATGTTAGGGTTTTATGTGTTTACTGAGTTTAGGGGGTGTTTGCCGTTCCCTTTTGTGCGAAGGTTGTTTGCGGGAATTGAGGGTCTCAAATTATAGTGATGATACCGACCTCCCTTGCGTTCTTTGCTTAGGTGGAGGAGGCAAGACGTGTCCTAGGCCAAGATGACCCAGTCGCGAGAGTTTTGTTTTTTTGTGTTATATAGAATGGGTTTTGCAGTTTAGTACACCCCCAAAAATAATACTCTATGCATATAAATAAGCCTATAAACACAAATAAGATTCGGTTTTCAGGTTTATTGTGTTTTGAAACCAATATAAGCCCCAAAAGCAACATTACCCTAAGTTTGAAATCCTGTTTTTTTGGGTAACCATGGTTTATGACCTTTTGGCCGACTAATCCATGGGGTTTGAGCCCAGTTTAAAATCCTGTTAGCTTTGGAGTCGTGTTTTTCTCATCATAGAAAAATGATGTTAAACTTTTTGAGGTAGATGATGTTAAAGGTGACACATCAACAGTCACAATAGGCTTCCTACATAACAAATTTTTCTATGTAGTTTTGGAATCGGTGTTTTTCTCGTTATACAGACCGTTAACTTGCTTGGTGATGGTAATAAATTTTCATTATTGAGATTTCCTCTAAATCAAGTTTCGTAATTTTTTTACAGGGGAAGAAAAGAAAAGATACAGTCTGTATTGCCCTTGCTGACGAAAGTTGTGATGAACCAAAGATCAGAATGAATAAGGTTATTAGAACAAACCTGAGGGTTCGACTTGGAGACGTTGTGTCTGTGCACCAATGCCCAGATGTGAAGTATGGGAAGCGTATCCATGTTCTTCCACTAGATGACACGATTGAAGGTGTCACGGGGGACGTGTTTGATCCCTACCTGAAACGTAAGCTTTTTCACGTGTTACTTTTACCTTAATCACGTGTGACGTCTGCTTGTAATATAGTTCATCCATTTTGCACCATAACCTCACGTCTAGGAAGATATTGGTCTGCAGATGTGTTAATAATGCTACAGCATTAATAAACTTATAGTTTTAAGCTCTTTCAGACTGCCTCGTATGTGGTGGGTCCAAGCAATTGTTCACAACCAGACTCGAACCATCGGAACCAAAAGTTTAAAAATATTTGAAACGAGAACTGGACCGTATAGATGAAGCTCAATTCCTTGCCTAGAGATTGCCATTGCAAGAAGTAAAATTGAAAAAAAAAATCCGATACTGCATTTGGCTGATGCCGAACCAGATAGAGAACCGAGAACTAGAAGTTTATAGTTATCTATAATAGAGTAAACTGTTTAATGGTGCCTTTTTCGGCAGTCGGGTGGGTTATGCTGTTATAATACTCAGTGGTTCATAGCTAGCGGGCAATATGACATATCATATTGGCTCTTTGTTCTGTGCACTTTCTGCTGATAGGTCTAGGACGTTTTGTCTTGGTCATGCACTTTCTGCTGATAGGTTGACCATGTTGAATTCTCGAGTAGGCCCCTGATTATATACATCTAAGAGGCCAGGGCCATAGATTCATTTGCAGTTATGGCTGTTTGTGACATATATTGATATTTGTTTGTATTTAAACCATAAGCTGTTATCTTTACTGGTAATATTTAGCACAGGTTGTATTTTATAGTTCGTTGATTTCTTATGTGTAGCCCAGTGTTCCTTGTTGTAATAATATAATTGTCTGACTAAACTTAATTGTGATTAATGCAGCCTACTTCTTGGAGGCATACAGACCTGTAAGAAAGGGGGATCATTTTCTTGTCAGAGGAGGGATGAGAAGTGTAGAGTTCAAGGTAATCGAGACTGACCCAGGGGAGTACTGTGTTGTTGCTCCAGACACTGAAATCTTTTGCGAGGGTGAGCCCATTAAGAGGGATGATGAGGATAGGTTGGACGAGATTGGTTATGATGATGTAGGTGGTGTCAGGAAACAAATGGCTCAAATTCGTGAGTTAGTTGAATTGCCATTAAGGCACCCTCAGCTTTTCAAGTCCATTGGAGTAAAGCCCCCTAAAGGTATTTTACTCTATGGACCACCTGGTTCTGGAAAAACACTCATAGCAAGAGCCGTAGCCAATGAAACAGGAGCTTTCTTTTTCTGCATTAATGGGCCTGAAATTATGTCGAAATTGGCTGGTGAAAGTGAGAGCAATCTTAGAAAGGCGTTTGAGGAAGCTGAAAAGAATGCTCCATCGATTATTTTCATTGATGAGATTGATTCAATTGCCCCCAAGAGAGAAAAAACTAATGGTGAAGTTGAAAGGAGGATTGTGTCTCAGTTATTGACACTTATGGATGGGTTAAAGTCTCGTGCTCATGTTATTGTAATGGGGGCTACTAACCGCCCAAACAGTATTGACCCTGCCTTGAGAAGGTTTGGTAGGTTCGATAGGGAAATTGATATCGGTGTGCCTGATGAAGTTGGGCGTCTTGAGGTCATCCGTATTCACACCAAGAATATGAAGCTTTCTGATGATGTAAGTCTTTAAACTTTGTTTTTGCACTGTCAAGTCTCACAACGTATAAAACTGAATGAAAAATGATGTTTTGAAGTATATCATGGGATTTTCTAATGCAATATAAAGGACCTTTTTGTTTAACTCTTGCAAGTTAAAGCCTTTAATCACGCAAAAGAGGTCTTCGTTCTGTTTTATTAGTTTGAGGATGCTTCCGCATGGTTCCAGGAGTTTATTATTTAAACTTGTTTCTGCAAAGGTTAAATCTATTTACTTTATTACTTATAGAACTCAACGAAAAGGTCCTATTTACCATTTAAAGGATTTATAGCTAAAAAGATTCTTTTCGATAATTGTTAGTTTAAGGCGTACAATATTCAAAAAAGGTGTTCATTCTGTTTTATAAGTTTATGATATGAATCTAGGGACTTGATCACACAGAACGTGAAAGTCCATAGCTTTATTTTTCTGAGTTTTACCCTTTCTTATATGCTATATATGTATTTGACAATTGAATGTAAAATTAAAATTTCAGGTTGATTTGGAAAAGATTTCTAAAGAAACACATGGTTATGTCGGTGCTGATCTCGCTGCACTCTGCACTGAAGCTGCCCTTCAATGCATTAGAGAAAAGATGGACGTCATTGATTTGGAAGACGACTCTATTGATGCTGAGATACTGAACTCGATGGCAGTCTCGAATGAACATTTCCAAACAGCTCTTGGAACAAGCAACCCATCTGCTTTGCGTGAGACTGTACGTGTATCCATACTCTACAAAATTATTCCAAGTTACTCTTTTAAATGAACCAATTTCAATCATCATTTTTGTTTTTGGACCTAAAACAGGTTGTGGAAGTTCCCAATTGCAGCTGGGATGATATTGGAGGTCTCGAGAACGTTAAGCGTGAGCTTCAAGAGGTAATGAAAAACCGTGCACTAAGCTTAATTCATACAGCATCACACGTTTTTTTTTTCACTTATGTTATTTGAGAATCTGTTTCCTTTTTGTTTAACTGTAATAGACTGTCCAATATCCTGTGGAGCACCCCGAGAAATTCGAGAAATTTGGAATGTCACCCTCAAAAGGAGTTCTATTCTATGGTCCTCCTGGATGTGGTAAGACTCTTCTTGCTAAGGCTATTGCAAACGAGTGTCAAGCCAACTTCATCAGCATCAAAGGACCAGAATTGCTTACAATGTGGTTCGGTGAGAGTGAAGCCAATGTTCGTGAAATCTTTGACAAGGCCCGTGGGTCTGCACCTTGTGTCCTCTTCTTTGATGAACTTGATTCCATTGCAACTCAGGTGATTAATTGTTACGAAGCAAGTTGCACGAAAGTTTGTCTGTTTCAGGATAAGGTCGCATGTTTATCTGTTATTTATGTTGTGTGTAATGATTACAGAGAGGAAGTAGCTCTGGAGATGCAGGCGGTGCTGCTGACCGTGTTCTAAATCAGCTGTTGACCGAAATGGATGGAATGTCTGCCAAAAAGACAGTTTTCATTATTGGAGCCACCAATAGACCAGATATCATTGACCCTGCTCTACTTCGTCCAGGGCGTCTTGATCAACTAATTTATATCCCATTACCAGATGAGGACTCACGTCACCAAATCTTCAAGGCAGCAATGAGGAAGTCTCCGGTTTCAAAGGATGTTGATTTGAGAGCTCTTGCCAAATATACACAAGGCTTTAGTGGGGCTGATATTACTGAGATATGCCAACGTGCGTGCAAGTATGCAATCAGGGAGAACATCGAGAAGGTAAGCTTTAGTATCTAACTTTGGATGGGGTGTTTGGCATTGTGTTTTAAAAGTGATTACATAGTTATCTCATTTTCAAGCTGTAATTTGTCAGTTCTAGTGGTTCGGTACAGGAAACTAAGAGGGTGTTTTGATGCATATTTTAGGTGCTTATCTGCTTATTATTATATGCACTTAAAATAAGGGGGTGTTTTGAATTACTTATTTTCAAGCAGAGAAACCCTAAAAGAAGCAATTCTAGACATCCCTTAATTCTGATTACCGAAATATTCATTGGTCATGTTTACATGGATATTCTTAAGATAGCCGCAGAATACTTAATCGACCGATAAGTTGATTATTACAGCCAAATAACAGAAGCACCTACAAACAGCTTTTGTAAGATGTTTTGTTACAACATTATAACGTTTAAAACACAAAGGCAAACACCCTTTTCTTTACATGTTCATATCGTGTAGCATGTTTGCTAATGATTATGTTATGCAGGACATCGAGAGGGAACGGAGGAGAAATGAGAATCCCGACTCTATGGATGAGGATGAAGATGAAGTTGCAGAGATCAAGGCAGCTCACTTTGAGGAATCCATGAAGTATGCTCGCAGAAGTGTGAGTGATGCTGACATCAGGAAATACCAGGCGTTTGCTCAGACTTTGCAGCAGTCTCGTGGATTCGGGTCGGAATTCCGGTTCCCAGAATCTTCATCTGGAGCCGCCGCCGCTGCATCTGACCCATTTGCCGCCTCTGCTGGTGGGGCTGATGATGATGACTTGTATAATTAGATCTTTATTATTTATGTTAAAGTATGACTCGTGGGGTTATATATTTATATCCTGAAACAGTTGCCGATCAACTGCATCCTTCTAAACCTTTTGTAATGGATTTGGTTTGACGCTTATGGTGTCGAACTTGTAACTATGTTTGGATTCGGCATGCAAGTCCGTCGTTTCATTTCTTGTCTTAAGCTTTAAGTTGCTCCCTCTGCTTAGAAATTCTTCCTCAATAGTTCATAGTTAATTGTCTAATTCCAACTTTCCAAGAGTGGCTATGGATAAATTCACCAAGTTTTTTATTATGCATATACAAGAACAATTATACCTAATTCCGCAGGAATGATATGATTGACTTTTAACCAAATATAAAATGCAATGATCATACGAGCGGTGCTTTGCTTTTGTAAATCTTTGATTGCCTATTTTCACAATATAACTTAATTTTTTTAACAAGTTAAATGTTTTTGAAACCAATCATTTTAGCATATGTCACTTTTACTTTATCACTTAGATTGCTTATTTATTGAGTTTCCTAATTAGTAACTTAGTTGTAGTTGTAATTATAAATTGTAAGACAACTCTTGAATGCTCAAAGTTCTTAACATAGAGAGTTAAAAAAAGAGCATTATGTCAAAATAGATGATACTGCTGCTTGCGAAACGAACATTAAAAAGAAGCTTTTCACCAAACACAACCTTAAACAACATTGAATAGTTACTTTAACTTTTCACTTTTTCCCTCGTAGGGGGTGTTTGGCTAAGCTTATATGATGGGCTTATGAGCTTATTAGCTTATATATGTTAAATAAGCCGAAACTAAGTGTTTGACTAAGCTTATATGACTGGGCTTATGAGCTTATATAAGGGGGATTTGGTAAGCCCAAACTTTGTGGCTTATATAAAGAGGGGTGGGCTTATATAGAATATATTATAAAAAGACTTTTATACCCTTATTTAATAATTACGCCTATTTTATTTTTATGTACTTTTTTTTATCATTTTAACTTATTAATTATATAAGCTAAACCAAACACTTAGCAAGAGCTTATGAGCTCATGATATATAAGCCATAAGCGGCTTTTATAACATAAGCATAAGGGTTTTTAACTTAAAATAGATACGTACCTTTTCAAATGTACCCATATGGTACGTGTACTAAATTTATTATCCATATGGTACCTAAACTTTACATTTCGTGCCAATATGGTACGTATATCGAATTTTCCACCGGTTTAACAGTATAAACGCTTACGTGGCATCCAATTTCACAAAAAGAACCGTTGTACAGTACTTGTCATCCCACCCTTCCTCTTTATAAACGCTTACCTGCCACATTATCCCTTATTTTTTAACCCTAACTTTTTCCCCCAAATAAAAACCCTAATTCCTAACTCAATTAAAAGATGTCTTCATCATCTTCTACTTCAAATTGGACCGACCTATTCCCACCCATTGCTTTTGTGATCTCCCTGTTGTTGAAAGAACCTCACAAACTCCTGCAAACCCAGCTAGGCATTTTATCTGCTGCCTTAAACATAGTGTAAGCCAAGCATTAATCTTTTTGTTATTTTCATTGCTTTCTTTCTAATTTGTTTACAATTATGTCACATTTAGGAGTCAGGCAACCAATGCAGGTTCTATCACTTTCTTGATCCTGAGATCCGTTATGGTTACTATAGAACTGAGATGCACAATCTTTATGTTCAACTCCAACAAGCAATGAGAGAAATGCAAGTCCAAGAGTACACATATAGGTCAAGAATTCATGATTTAGAATTGGAACTGAATGAGAGAGCAGTGACTGGTGATTGCTACAAGAAAGCAGTTGTTGTTTTTATTTTGGTGGTGTTTGTTATGAATTTCCTTATCAACTGAATGTTGTGGTGGTTGTGGTGGTGTAGGACTTATGTATTTTGGTTGTGGTGGTGTAGGACTTATGTATTTTCCAGGTTTAAGCTTGTTATGTAATGGTGTAGGACTTATGTATTTTCCAGGTGTAAGCTTGTTATGTAATGGTGCAAGACTTCTGTAATGGTGTAGGACTTATGTAATGGTTTGTTATGTAATGTAATGAAGGTATTTTATGTAATTGTTTTTGTTCTTATTTACTACAATTCAATTAGGAAAAAAGAGAATAGTCAATTGGGTAAAAACAAAATAGTCAATTGGGTTAAAACAAACAAGTCAAACATTAACAAAAAACAATAACATTTGGGGTCCAGCCACATGCTTCTACATTGTTTAATGGTACCCATTGTTTGAAGACAACCTACTTGGAAAGAAAAATAAACATAATTTAAATCCCACTACATAGTGTTTCACAAAAGACATTGCTTAAAGGAAGACTAACATCTAGTGTTGTTTCTGGGTTTTTTCAGGACCATTAGGATCCTCTCTCTTCCCCTTTTGATTTGCTATCCTCTTAGATGGTCCTCTCCATCCACCAACACCTCTCTTTCTAAAAACTCCCTTTTTTTTTGCCTCCTCAAGAACCCTTTCAGCATCCTTTCTTCTAGCTTCTTTAGCTTCTCTTTTTTCTGCTTCATTCATATCA
>BQNB010033086.1:0-52633 GCA_026074375.1 Tanacetum coccineum | reverse complement strand
TTTCGAGTCTCTCTCTCTCTAGTTTCTTCGATTCAGGTTTCGTGTTATGAAGTGAAGTGTTAAAACGGGTTCCTACAATATGGGAATTCATGGGTACCTATTCCTATTACAGCACCAGAATCAGGTCCATCAACTGTATTAAAGATGATTGTGCCTTCAACTACTGAAGAAAAGATCTGTAAGAAAAATGATGTCAAAGCAAGAAGTCTTCTTCTCATGGCTCTTCCAAATGAACATCAGCTTACCTTTAACCAGTATGCTGATGCTCAATCTATGTTTATTGCTATTAAAGCTCGCTTTGGAGGAAATGATGCTACAAAGAAGACACAAAAGGCATTATTGAAGCAGCAGTATGAAAACTTCAATGCTACAAGCTCAGAATCTTTGGATTCTATCTTTAATAGGCTTCAAAAGCTTGTTAGTAGATTGGCAATTCTTGGTGTAGATACGTCTCCAGAGGATTTAAATGTGAAGTTTTTGAGAAGCTTACCTTCAGAGTGGGATCAACATCTTTGACTTGTTGAATTTTGACTTTGACTTTTAACTTTTTCACGCTCTTTCCATTCCGTGCTTGGTTTTGTCGTTTTTGGCTTTGTTTTTGTCTTTTTGTCGATATCCGATATCTGCACAGTAAATAACATAAAACAAGCATATATTTGGCATTTTATGTCTGTTTTTGGTCATTTGGGGTCGTTTTATTAGGTAAAAAGTATGTGTATTTAAGCACGTACCAATGTATATAAAATGTACCTAATAACTACATTCGGACTAGTAATGGGTTTTTGGGCCCAATAAGTGAAAATTTGTAAATAGAAATGCTTAAATCAGATTTTGATCAACTTATATTCATATAAACTAGAAACGATTAAATGGTCATTCGAAAAGTGTGTTTTGGCGAAACATCGCATGAACGTGGATTTTGGCATTTTTGCCGAAAAACTATTGAATTTGGAAAATGGGTCGAAATGACATTTGAAAACCTTGGAAAACTCTTACAAACGAACGGGTCATGCCGAAATTTTATAAAGCGATAAATACTTAGAAAATATCTTAAAATGACTTATTTTTATAAATAATAATTAAATAATAATTAAATGATAATTAAATAATAATCTACTAATCATTAAATAATAATAAGAATTAATAAACGCTATACTAAAATACAATTTACAACTAAGAATTTTACTTATAATTGTAATACGAACTAATTTCTAAAATCTCGACAAGACGACAAAATACTAAAAAATATTATTATTTTAATACTCGACTAAAAGACGAAAAACATAATTTTTGTGAAAAACTTCTAACACATATTTTGTAAATCAAAAACATTGTAGTGCCTATTTAAAAGTTGTTTTATCAAACTAATTTGAGGTAATGGATTAAATTACTAAAACATGGTCGATTTCTTTTATCTTATCTAACCTCAAATCCTAATTCTTTATTTTTAGTTTCTTAAATTATCTGTTTATAATACTATTTCTACTTCTTAAAAACCTAATCTATTTTAGTTCTATGATTCTTAAATTATCTATTATATTATTTCTTTACTTCTTAAATTTCGATCTATCTTAATCCTTAGTTCTATGATTTTTAAATTTCTGATATTCCTTCTTAGAATCCTCGATTTCTTGACACTCATTTTTGTGTGCGTTTTCGTATTTAACCAATAAATCTCTCGTCTATCATATCGTTATCCTTCCTTGACCAGTTCCCATCGGATTTACTTCCAAGTTCTTAGCTTTTCATCCCGTCTCGAAACTCGAAAATCATTCTCAAATAATACTTTTATCGCACCTTGACCTAAGCTCATCAAGTCAATATACTTAACGAAATCTTTTATAAACAATTACACAAAAACATTTTTATATAAACTCAAATGCAAACGCTTGTACAATAGGTTGCCCTTTGTAAAACATGTTGCTAAGTAAAACTTATTAAATAGGTCGTGGCCGTGTACCATTGCGTGTTTAGCTAGAGATCATCTACTTTTATCTACCATTATCTTATTTGAGGTGAGTTCTCATAGCCCTATTTTTAAACTCTTTTCTGTTAGGGGAAAATGATACTCAAAACCTTCTTTTAACTATATGCCTATGTTTGCATGTATGAATGCTATGTGAACACTTTATAAATGCTATGTGAATGCTATGCGATCTATTTATGCGAAGTTCCACTGGGAATTTCAACATTTTACTACTTTGCCGACTATGTAGCTCCAGCTGGTAGGCGATAGGTTTAGAGGACTATAAGCGCGCGGGTTATTTTGATATGTTGATTTAGGTTGGGTTATCCTAGTGTGATGTGATGATGTGTTGTTTTGTAGATAATTTATTTACTGTATATTGCATTCTGGTTTCATATTGCACAACTGTCCACTCTTATATTCTGGCATAGCAACTGGTTTTTTCCTAAAACCTACGAGCTCACCAATGTAATGTTGACCTTTTTTAGTATTATTTTTAGGTGATCAATATTTTAGATTGGAGGTGAAAGAGTACAAGATTTTATAATGACCATGATATTTATCCAAGGACACATATGTATTTCATAGTTAAGATTTTATTCAATGTAACTTTGTAAACCAGATTTTTGGTATTAAATTTTAGTGTAATCTTATATCTTGTGCGATGTAAATCATTATGTCGCATCTCGTGTTTCCGCTTCTAGCGAGGTGTGACAGATTAGTATCCAAAGCTTAGGTTATAGAGAATGCCCTTTTTTCTAAAATAAAAAACGCAACTATAACCAACTAAAGTTTTCATAAAAACCTCGAACATGACGAAAGTTAACTAGCCCGAGCATTTCATAAATTTTTCCTAAATTATGCATAGCCTGACCAACTATGCCTAATTTACGAGGGATTGCGAAATGATGGGGGTAGTTTCCTCAAGTTATGTTAGAGATAGGAGGGATATAGAATTCTATGATCACCTAAAAAATGCCTTGACCGTGAACGTACATATCTTATATATGTACATTCACATTAGACTCTTATCTAAGGTTCACTATGACTGATAATGCATGAATCATTATGGATTGTTCATTGATTTATATGATTGCCTTAGTTGCATTAATTGTTTCCTTAAATGCTTGCCCTATTCTTATTTCCTGGTTATCATTGCCCATGCTTATATTTCATATTTGCTTGGCGTGTCTATCATATTACTATAAGTATTTGAGTTCTAACTTTCTATTGAGTACTATATGTAAGCAATATATGCTGATAATTTTGATTAATCTATTTTATGATATTACTTATACACCTACCGTATTATCACATGTCATGTCTTCTGTTAGAAATCAAGAAAAAACTCAGTCACTACCAATATGTAATAGTACAGCTCGTAGCAACAATATTTGGAAACTTACCAAAACTGGGTCAACATAAGTCATCCTTATGTGACTGGCCATGCAATTGGTATAAATACCCCTCTCCACACCTTGGAGAGGGTTGGTTGTTCATTTGGTTATTCACATAATACATTTTCCTTTCCTTTCTCTCTCTAAGTGTTACAACCCACTTTCTCTATCTAAACTTTCCTTCTTGTCTAATTGTTAAGTGATTTGATTCATCTACAATTGGTATCAGTCACCATGAGGTGATATCGTGAGCTTTGTGCGTTTATATCTTATGTAGATCATTAGTTTTGGTTATTTTTTGGTTTTGTGTGCTTCAAAAAATCAAACCTGGATTTTTGTGTTTAAAAGTGTTAAAATTTGTGTTTTTAAGCAAGATCTAAGCCTAAGATAACTAGTTGTGCAAGAAAAATCAAGGTAAAACATCAAAAAGGGTGAGTTTTTGGTGATTTTTTTATGAAAAAGTACGTTTTTATTTGAAGCAAGCGAAATACGTATTGAAGGTAGTGAAATATGTTTGAAGTTAGTGAAATATGTATGTAAGCGAAATATGTATGTTAGCGAAATATGACAGGTTGACCTCAAGCGATTTATGTCATTTCTAGGAAACAAAACTCTGCTTAATTTTTCTTAGGTCAAGCGAAATATGTTAGTGAGCGATTTATGACAGGTTGTTAGTTCAAGCGAAATACGTAGTTGTGTAAGACGAAACTTTGTCCAATTTTCATATTTCAAGCGAAACATTACATCATCATATTCCAAGCGAAACATTACAAGCAAGCGAAAAATTACAAGCCAAATATTACATTGTCCAAGCAAAACATTACATACATCACAAAAAGATTTTATTTTCTACGGTATGTCTTACTTTCTAAAATCCCGTAAAGTATTTGGATTTCTCAGTTTTAGTGAAGATTTATAAAATCCTGTGGAACATCAATCTTAATCACCAACAACAATAACTCTTAACACAATCCTCCTTTATCACTGTTTGATCAATCTTTAATCATTTCACTTTTAATTAATTCAAGATGACTAATTTAGCAGAACACATCATTGTTGCTGAAGCTGAGAACCGTCCTCCAATGCTTGAAAAATCAATGTATAATTCATGGGCAAGTCATATACGTCTATTCATCAAAGGGAAGAAACATGGTAGGATGATGCTTGATTCAATTGATAATGGTCCATTGGTTTACCCAACTGTTGAAGAAAATAGGCAAACTAGACCAATGAAATACTCTAAACTTACTGAAGCACAACAACTTTAAGATGACTGTGATGTTCAAGCAACCAATATCATTCTTCATGGTAATCCACCCGATGTGTATGTACTTGTTAATCATCAAGAGGCAGCTAAGGATATTTAGGATATAGTCAAGTTACTAATGAAAGGCACTGAATTATCATACCAAGAACGTGAATGCATATTGTATAACTTGTTTGATAAGTTTGCTTATGTTTAGGGTGAAACACTGTATGAGTACTACTGGAGATTCTCTTAGCTGATCAATGACATGCATACTATTAGGATGACAATGCAACAAGTTCAAGTCAATACCAAGTTTTTGAATGCTCTTCCATTGGAATGGAGCAAGTTTGTCACTGATGTGAAGTTAGCTAAAAGTTTGTATACCACCAACTATGATCAGTTGTATGCATACCTTAGTAAACATAAAAAACATGCTAATGAAGTTCCCATCACGCGTGAAAGATATCCGGATCATCTTGCATTGGTATCCAACTCTCCCAACTCTATTCAATCCATCTCAGTCACCACAACATTTAGTTTCTTTAATGTATTCACCTTCTTAACAATTCACACTAGTTTATGCAGCACCCATTCATCATCAACACCATCACACTCCAGTCAATACACAACAACATTTAGTTTCCCATCAAGCATTCATATCTCCATCAGTGACACAACAATCTCAAGTTGAATTTCCCAAATTGGACTCTAGTCTCGCTATTTCTATGTTTAAGCAAGGAGAAGATCCGATTGAATGCATTAACAAAGCAGTGGCATTTCTGTCTGTTGTAGCATCAAGGTTTCCACCATCAAACAATCAACTTAGAACCTCGTCCAATCCTAGTAATTAAGCAACCATTCAAGATGGTAGAGTCACCATTCCACAAGTTCAAGGAAGACAAACTCAGAGTTATGCTAGTACTAGAAACAGAGGAATTGCTACTACTTCAAAGGGAAATTATGCAGCTGGTCAACCAAGAGTTGTAAAGTGTTATAACTATCAAGGAGAAGGGCATATGGCGAGACAATGTACTCAGACAAAAAGGCCAAGGAATGTTACATGGTTTAAGGAGAAATTGATGTTAGCCGAAGCTCAGGAAGCGGGTCAGATATTAGATGAAGAGCAACTTGCATTCTTAGCAGACCCTGGTATATCAGAACCTCTAGATGCTCAGCAGATAATCCATCATAATTCAGCTTTCCAGACTGAAGACTTGAATGCCTATGACTCAAATTGTGATGACTTATCCTTGGCTAAAGTAGTTCTGATGGCAAATCTTTCAAGCTATGATCCTGAAGTTCTCTCTGAGGTACCATATTCTGATTCTTATCCGAATGATATGATTAATCAGGATGTGCAAGAGATGCAGTATTCTGAACAAACACATGTTGATTATTTTGAAGATAATGAGATACACAGTTGTAGTAATATCATTCTGTACTCTCAATATCTGCAAGAGTCACAAGATGTGCTTATTCAGGATACTAATCCTTCTGCACCTAATGATTTATTGGTGCCATCCTTGGTTGAACAAATGACTGATCATGTAGCTCATTTAGATAAGGAAAATCAGACAAATAAAATGGTCAATAAATCATAAACCGCTGAGCTTGAGAGATACAAAGAACGAATCGCCATTTTTTAAACAAAGACTTAATGTAGATTTGAATAAAAGGGAAAAATTAATAGATTCTCAAATGGATGATTTAATTCGAGATAGAAATGCAAAGCTTACGGCATTTCAGTAGGAGATCGATACGCTTAAAGAAACTCTTTCTAATAATGTCAAAGAAAAGGAGTCTTTTTCAAAAACAATAACTTTTTTCAAAACAGAGTCTAAAGAAAAAGAGTCTAAGTACAATGACAAGGAAATTATTTTGGAAAAACAAAATAAAGAACTGGAAAATATTATTTGTAAGATGTATCGATCTACGCAAGCAATGCATATGCTTACGAAACAATAAGTTTTTTACGATGACACTCACAAACAAACTCTTGGTTTTCAAAATCCGTTCCATCTTAAAAAGCTCAGCGGATTCAACCAACATTATATGATAGTAGTGTTATTGCTAAAGAACATGATGTAATTTCTGTGATTGATGATGAAGAGACATAGATTTTGGAAGAAGAGAGTCGATCAAAGATGCTTGATAAACAAAATGATCCAATTTATCACTAGAAAAGAAATTAAGAATTTCTCTAATTGACTATTCAAATTGATATAGATATTAAAGAAGATTTTGTAAACGTATTGTCACTCAAAAAGAATTTGTCTGAAGAACAAGCTTTCTGTTAAAACATTTGTCCTTTATCTGAACACCCATTACATCACATAACACCTGTTATTAATCTAAGCTCCTAGTGAACTTCTAATGGTAAGTTTATTGAATGAAAGTCTTAAAAAGCCTAAAAATATCAACTGGCCAATTTGACAAAGTTGGTGAAAAAAGAGACAACCATCTGAGCTAATTACTATGGGGTCTTAGGGTTTTGAACATACAGAAGATTGTTTTGAAACTAAAATAATTCCATTTTTGAAAGTTTTAAAAGACACATTTAATGCGTTTGATAAAACTCTTCTAGATGAAATTACTGAAGTTTAAACTGCTTTTAACGAAATGGAGGCTGCTGTTGATTGGTGTTATGTAGACAAGACGTTTTTGAAATTCAAATCAAACAACTTAGGATTGATAATGATCAACTCTTGAACCAAATCATGTCTCAAGAAATTATGCATATTTTTGCGAATTCTGTGGATATTTTTGATGTGAAAAAGTCATGTGTGAATGATTGCAGTAAGTGTCTAGTACTTGAGACTGAGATTTTCAAAAAGAAAGATTTCATTGAAAAAGAGGCTTACGATAAACTTGTCAAAAGTTATTCAACTTTAGAAAAGTATTGCATTTCATTGGAATTAGCAACTCAACTGAATTAAGAGATTTTTCAAAGGGAAATTTTTGGTGAAAACCTAAATGCTCCCACATTTAATCAATTATTTGAAATAAATGAATTGAAAGCTCAGTCACAAGAGAATGACGCGGTCATAAGAAAGTTGAAGGAAAGAATTAAACTTTAAGTGAAAAAGATAGTGTGGAAAATATAAAGAAAGATATTGATGAGATTAAAACAATCAACATTGAACTAGAACATAGTGTGACAAAATTACTTTTGGAAAATGAAAATTTAAGAAAAGAACGAGAGCATTTGAAATCAATTTACAAAGACCAATTTGACTCAATTAGAAAGACACGTGTTCAATTAAAAGAACATTGTGACTCTTTAATTCTTCAAATTAATTGCAAATCTGTTGAAAGAATCAGAATTTAAATGCTCATTTCAAGAAAATTCAGATTTAAATGCTCAACTTCAAGAAAAGGTTTTTGCTATTGCAGCATTGAAAAATGAATTAAAGAAACTTATGTTTCAAAACCTAGTGCCACTATTGCTCCAGGAATGTTCAAGCTTGGCATAGAACCTATTTCTCACAGACTTAAGAACAATAGGGATGTCCATGCGGTCTAACTTAACAAGACCATAGAATATACTAACACTCTTTGTGGCTTTGTTGAACGCGCTAGACAACAGAATCCTAGTGAACCTTTATTAGAATCTACTTACATGTTTACCAAACACATTCAGGAATTGTTAGTCTATGTCTCTAAGAGATGCCCTGATTTACCAAAACCTAGTGAGAAATTAGTTGCTGTCACACCCCTAAACAAGAACAAGAGAGTTAGATTTGCTAAACCTATCATATCTTCAAGCAATATTCCCAAGCAGACTGATTCTCTTAAAACCAAAGATTCTAACAAGCCTTTGTTGACTTCTACAGGAGTAAAACCTACTACTAGTGCTAGCGAATCAAAGCCTTCAGGCAATACAAAGAACAATAGGATCACGAGACCAAGTAGCAATCAGAAGAATAAAGTAGAAGACCACTCTAGGAAAGTTAAATCTAGTTTGAATAAGATAAATTCTATTTCTGAACCTAACAGTAATGCACTTGTTAAGAGGAATGCTAAGTTTGAATCTATTTGTGTTATCTGTAACAAATGTTTGTTTGATGCTAATCATGATATGTGTATTGATTATGTGAATGATGTGAATGTGCGTTCGAAATCTAAATCTAAAAAAATAAATTGAGAAAAGTATGGAAACCTACGGGTAAGGTGTTTAGTGAAATTGGGTATAGTTGGAAACCTACAAGTAGGAACTTCACTATAATTAGAAATAGGTGCCCTTTAACTAGGATTACCTCGAATAAAATAGTGCCTCCTAAGGAAACCACTATTGCACCAGTAGTAACACCAACCTCAAGAATCTTAGTTTACAACAAGAGACCAAAAGCAACAAGATCTGTAAGTTCTAGTAGCAAAGTTAAGATTGTAAAATCTAAAACTTCTAACTCTAAGGAACCCAAACAATCTTGGAGATCCACTGTTTCTGATGTTCCATCTTTTCTCTTAATGATTACAGGTTGTCTAAATTTTTCTCTGGTATTTAGACTCCGGCTGCTCAAAGCATATGACCAAAAATCGCTCTCAACTCATCAACTTCGTTAGTAAATTTTTAGGTACAGTCAGATTTGGGAATGATCATATTGCTAAGATAATGGGTTATGGAGACTATCAAATGGGAAACGTTACAATATCTTGGGTTTATTATGTGGAAAGGTTAGGTCACAACTTATTCTTCGTAGGTCAATTTTGTAATTCTAATCTCGAAGTAGCTTTTCGCAAACACACCTGTTTCATTAGTGACTTAGATGGTGTTGATCTACTCAAGGGATCTCGGGGTTTAAATTTATACACTTTATCTATGGATAATTTGTTGCTCTCCTCTCCTATATGTCTCTTGTCTAAGGCCTCAAAGACCAAGTCTTGGTTGTGGCATCGAAGATTGTCTCATTTAAGCTTCGATTATATCAATTCTCTTGCCAAACAAGGTCTAGTCTGAGGTCTTCCAAAACTAAAGTATCAAAAAGATCATTTGTGTTGTGCCTGTGCTCTTGGTAAAAGCAAAAAAACACTCCCATAAACCCAAAGTTGAAGACTCCATTCAAGAAAAACTCTATCTGCTGCATATGGATCTTTGCGGGCCAATGAGGGTTCAAATTATCAATGGGAGAATATATATACTGGTTATTGTTGATGATTTTTCTCGGTTTACATGGGTGAAATTTCTACGTTCAAAGGATGAAGTCCCAGAGTTCGTAATTAAATTCTTAAAAATGATCCAAGTGCGTTTGAATGCAACCATTCATAACATCATGACTAATAATGGCACTGAATTCATCAATCAGACACTGAAGACTTACTATGAAGAAGTCATAATCTCACATCAAACATCAGTTGCTCCACTTCACAATAGAATGGTGTTTTTAAAAGATGGAACCGTACTTTAGTGGAAGCTGCTCGAACCATGTTGATCTTTTTAAAGGCTCAGTTATTCTTTGGGCGGAGGCAGTCGCGACAACTTGCTATACACAAAACCGATCATTAATATGAAAACATCACAACAAAACACCGTATGAACTTCTCCATGATCGAAAACCTGACTTATCATATCTTCATGTCTTTAGTGCTCTCTGTTATCCCACTAATTACAATGAAGATCTTGGTAAGTTGAAACTGAAGGCTGATATTTGAATTTTTATTGGTTATGCTCCCGCGAAGAAAGCATTCTGAATCTATAACAAAAGGACCTGAATGATTATTGAAACTATACATGTTGATTTTTATGAGTTGACAACAATGGCTTATGAACAATTCAGTTCAAGACCTGGGCCTAAACTTTTGACTCCTGGAACAATCATTTCAGGACTCATACCAAACATTCCTTCTTCAACTCTGTATGTTCCACCAACAAAGAACGATTGGGAAATATTGCTTCAACCAATGTTTGATGAGTACCTTAATCCCCCATCATGTGTTGATCCTCAAGTTCCAGCAGTCATTACACCAAAACCTGTTGTTTCAACCGGTACATCTTCTTCAAAGATAATTGATCAAGATGCACCATCAACAAGTACTTCACAAACACCTCCAGAAACACCATCCCTAGTTATTCCTCTTGGTGTTAAAGAAGCTGACCATGATATTGAAGTTGCATACATGGATAATAATCCCTCTGTTTAATTTCCAATTCCAGAACCTAGTTCTGAAGAATCCTCTACTCAGGTTGTTATTCCAAATCATGTGCATTCAGTAAATCAACCACCTGAACACATCAACAAATGGATCAAAGATCATCTGATTGATAATGTTAATGGCGATCCTTCTAGACTCGTTTCCACTCAACAACAACTATAAGATGAAGCTCTATTATGTTATTTTGATGCTTTTTCGTCTTCCATTGAACCCAATAGTTATAAAGACGCATTGATAGAATCCTGATGGATTGAAGCCATGCAAGAAGAACTCAATGAGTTTGAACGTCTTAAAGTTTGGGAGCTCGTACCTCGTCCAGATTGTGTAATGGTTATTACCTTGAAGTGGATCCACAAGGTGAAATTAGACGAGCTGGGAGGTGTATTGAAAAATAAGGCTCGTTTGGTAGAGAGACGTTATCGTCAAGAAGAAGGTATAGACTTTGAGGAATCTTTTTCTCTAGTTGATCGACTTGAGGCCATCCGTATCTTTATTGCATTCGCTACTCATATGAACATGGTCGTCTACCAAATGGATGTAAAGATCGCATTCTAGAATGGCATTCTGCGTGAGGAGGTCTATGTTAGCCAACCGGACATGTTTGTAGATCCAGAGAATCCAATCATGTGTATAAGCTAAAGAAGGCTCTTTATGGGTTGAAACAAGCTCTACATGCTTGGTACGACTTGCTCTCATCATTTCTACTCTCCTAGAGTTCACCAAAGGCACCGTCGATCCAACATTGTTCATCAGACATGAAGGAAAGGACATATTATTGGTATAAATTTATGTTAATGATATTATCTTTGCTTCCACTAAACCTAATCTTTGTGAAACGTTTTCAAAAATAATGTGTTCAAAATTCTAGATGTCAATGATGGGCAAACTATCATTTTTCTTAGGACTACAGATTTCTCAAAGTCCTAGAGGCATCTTTTTAAATCAATCCAAATATGCTCTAGAATCGATTAAAAAGTATGGAATGGAGACCTGTGAACTAGCGGATACTCTAATGGTGGATAAATTAAAACTGGATGAAGATCCACAAGGGAAAGCCGTTGATCCTACATGTTATCATGGAATGATTGGCACCCTTATGTATCTCATAGCCAGTAGACCAGACCTTGTATTTGTTGTGTGCATGTGTGCCCGGTATCAGGCAAAGCCTATCGAAAAACACTTACATGTGGTTAAGCGAATCTTTTGATACCTACAAGGAACCATCAATATGTATCTGTGGTATCCGAAGGATTCTTGCATTGCTCTAACATCTTTTGCTGATGCTGACCATACGGGTTGCCAAGATACCAGAAAAAGTACGTCTAGAAGTATGCAACTGTTAGGTGATAGAGGGTGAGTTGGTCGTCAAAGAAACAGAAGAGCACTTCCATATCCAGTATAGAAGCTAAATATATTGCCTTGTCAGAATGTTGTACTCAAATACTTTGGATGCGATCATAATTGACTGACTATGGCCTTGTGTTCAACAAGATACCTATGTACTGCGATAATAAAAGTGCAATTGCTTTATGTTGCAACAACATCCAACACTCCCGATCAAAGCATACAGACATCAGACATCACTTTATCAAAGAGCAAGTTTAGAATGGGTGGTTGAGCTGTATTTTGTCAGAACATAGTATCAACTGGCAGGCATCTTCACCAAGCCTTTAGCACGAGAACGACTTAAATTTCTCATCAAAAAGCTTGGAATGCAAAGCATGTCCTTGGAGACTCTGAAAAAGCTGGCAGACGATGAGGAAGAGTAATGGTGGTACTCTCTTCACATATCATGTATCATATGTATATAAGAAAATAAAAAAACCTAAAAAGATTTTTCATTGTATATAAACTTTTCAAAAAGAAAATATAAAAATATAAAATCATAAAAAGAAAATACAAAATCAAAAAATATAAAAATATGGGGTTCTTGACATGTCTTCTGAAAATCGATAACATTTACGGCCTTAGAAATGTCATTTAATAATGATACGAGGTTGTAAATGAAGTTCGAGTAGAAGTTCAAAAGACTTTCAAAACACGTCAATGGCTTGCTATTATTTCTGATAGCAACCCGGTCTTCAATTTAAAGGCGAGTATTTCGATAAAAAGAAAACTTAACCTCACAACGGGAAATTCATTTTTCTCAGGAATGAATTACTTCATATTCATTCAAAGGCTTGTGTTTACTTTGCAACATAACCCGTGCTTCCTATATCAAATAAGTGTACGTGTTAGTGCATTTATTTATGCAGACGAGAGAAATCTTGTTGTTAAAGGTGTTGTTTTATCAAAAAAATAATAATTAGACATATTAGTTTCTCATCTAAAAAGATTTTCAAAGAATTTTCTATCGCTCAAACAATATCTACAACTCTTTAAATAGAAAATGGACATTATTTGAGGGGGATAAATAGTCAAATTCTTTTAAAAAATTGATCTTTTAAAATGTCATCACGAAATAAATGGTAAAAGGTTTTTTCAATAACATATTATCAATTAAATGGGAGTTAATGTATTTGTAACTCAATCGGTCTTAAAATGTTATTGATTATATCTTTTAGGGACTAAATGGCAAAATATAGGACTTAAAACCTTTGTTATAACATTAAGGGGTTAAATGTGTCATTTTTATAACTTACTTAGGCTTAGTAATAAGTTTAACACAAAAATAATAGAAATTACAAAGAACAAGGACCATTTGTGTCATTTGTCAAAAGATGGTCGGTTATAATTCTTTCCTTACACATTTCGCTCACTTACACAAAACAAACACCCCCAAATTCTCTCCAACACATTTCACTCAATTCAAACCAAAAAATCTAACTTGCTTTTTAAGATCCAAAGTTCACTTATACTTGTAAGTAATCCCTTTAACATCACGTTATCAAAACTAATTAGGTTATATCTCCTTTTTGCACTCTTAATCAATTAAAAATGAATTATGGTTCATAAGTAAAAAGTTGATGTTAATGTCCAATTAGTTAAGGGGTTTTACTCATTAGGGTGCGTTTTAGATGTATGTGAAATAGTTTTTAATATTTCTTAACCATTTGAGAGATATGATGATTTTTGTTTGATGAATAAAGCGAAACATGAGCTTTAGGGTTGAATTGTTGTGGGTTTGTATTAAGTAGCTTTGTATGAGTCTTCTTATGCTATTCAAACATGTTTGTGCCTCCTAAATGCTATTTTACTTGGAAAAGTTAGAATTTAAGGAGTTAATACTAATCGAATGGCAATAAGTTTACTCATAAGGTGTGAAATGTGTTTGTAAACTGATGTAGACCATTAAGTGAGCATTATATGTCCTATAAATGGCCCTTAGCACACTTGAAATGTGTTTCTCTCCTATATGTGCTCGAATTTTGGTTATCTTGCTTAAAATGTTGTATAAATCTTGTGGTTATGTATAAAAACCGTCAATTTTCTACGAACATATTTAATATTACATAAATCATATTTATTAGTAACATGTTGTCGTTTTATAAAAAAATATTATTGTTAAATTTTTGATTCTGAAAACGAAATGGATATATATTTAATTAATAGAATATTATCATAAACTAACCACTAAAATCACGTTTTCTATTATTCGGACTCTAAAGCATTTTGATGTTAAACGACATTCCTGACAACTTTTTAGTTTTGACCGAGATCCGAAAACAGTCAGAAGGTGACTGAAACGTCCTCGCAAAAATTTTGAGCACAGCGCGTGCCGACCCAAAATAATTAAATTTATATTTAATTATCATAACTTATTAAATAAAATATTTAATATATTAATTATATATTATTCGAAACGTTTGTTGATAACGCGAATTTTGAGTTAGAAAATTTATTTTTATTTTTTTATTTCTCGAGCGAGACGTAACGGTTCACTAAATAAATAACGAGACATTTTTATACATGTTATAAAAAATATTTATGAAATATTATCAAGTATATATCGTTTTTATCGGGAAAATTTTTTGAAAACATATGGCGCAAGTTTCGTGTGTCGATCATTAGTTTAAGTCAGCCATAACGAGTCCTCGAACCGCATTTTTAATCACTAAAGTATAATAAAAAGTTACACTTTTTACCCTCAACCTATTAGTACAACTTTCTAATTTTCATTTTAAAAGTTTTAAATATTAAATTAATAATTTAAAACTTTTTATTTTCATTTATACAAAAATAAAACACCACACCATTACTTTATCACTCTCTCCTCCTCCTATCTTCTCCAAGTTTCCAGGCTACACACCTTCTTGCAGGCCAGCCGTCGCACGGCACCTTGCCGCCACTCGTGCAGGAGAAAGTTTTCAGGAGGGGCATTCGGCCTAGAACGAAAACTGTTTCTTTTTAACCGATCTATTCGTTCAACCCATTAGCACTCGCACCTTACTTCGATCGCGCCTCCACCCTACGAGCGATTCACCAAAACAAGCCGCCACCTTCCATCATACAACACTCTATCTTCAGTCGCATTCTCATCTCCACCATCCCCAATTGTCATAGCCCGATGCCAATCATCACACTCTACTCCTCAGCCGCCCCAAAATCACCATAGTTCATCATCTCCCCACACCGCTATCTTCCTATCTCTTATCCTTCCTCCTCCTCACCCTTTCCTTCTCCCTCCCTTTTCCTTTGTCACCTCGGCTGCTGTGCCACCCACAGCCTCACCACCGAACCCCGCACACCTCAACCAGCAGGGTTGCGTCGGGGTTTGTCTTGGCCAATATCGGGTGCGTTGGGTTGTGGGTCAGCCATCCAAATGGGATGGGCGTTTGGCTGTGAAAAATCATAGTAGGTGTGCGTGTGGTTTGTGTTTTAAAAATAAATAGCGAAATGGGTGAGTTTTGGCTTTAGGGTCGCGCACCATAACAGACTAACAAATGGTGCGTTCGGTTGGGTTGTGGCCACAAGGGCGCGTTTTGGTTGTAGTTATTAGCCAAGGGGTGTTTTTTGGGGGTTTCTGGGCAGCCATAAGGGGGCGTTTGTTTTGCTGTTTAACTGTCATTAAGGGGTGTTTGCTTCTGGATTTAACAACGAGTAGGGCGTGTTGGTTGGTTGTTTAACAGTTTCGGGTGTGATTGGTTCTATTCGGTTTTGTTTGTTTTGTTACTTGTCTGATTTAGTTTAGATATATATATTGAAACACGTACGCACTTTGCAACACAAATTGATTGAGAGGGAAAAACATTGAGTATTTGTGATAATCTAGGGAAACGTTGTTATTAAACGGCAAGGTTCATGCCGAAATTTCTAAAAATTCTTATACTTAGTTGTTTTTAATAAAATTTCTATTATATTTGAACACCGTCTTTAATTTGACAAAGTTTATAGTTTTTAACATTTTTTAAAATTGTAGGTATTTATACAATTAAATCGGTATAATTACGGAAAAACTTTATCTTTATAAACAAAGTAAAACATAAGTTTAAGTTTTAATCGAGTAAAGAAATTACTAATACTAATTATATTTTATTAATTCTCACCAACTATACTTTTGTAAAGTCATTTAAAAACGTTCATTTATCTAACCCGTAACTTTAAATAGTGTGTTTGTACTTTGATGCAAAGAAAGTCTTTATTTAGTTTGTAAAGCGAAAAAAATTTTCGAAGAAAACGTGTCGAATTATATTGTTACGATTATTTTCTCACATTTCATAAATAATACTTGTAAAGTATTATATGTTGTGACTTATTCTCTTGTTGTTTGTCTTTCTTATATGATTCGCCACATGAATTATATAATTGTTTCTTTTTTTTCATATGTAATATATACGGAATATATTACATACTTTGCGTTTGCTTTTCGATTTATTTTATTTAACCAACCACCAAACTCATCCACCTTGTAATCCAAATCCTTTATCAACGTATCGCGTTGACGTACTCATTCGTCGGGAAACCCAAACGCATCATCCTAGGCTAGTGGGTCTTAGCCGTTAAGATAAGCCGCATCTTCTTGATCGAGTTGTTCCCTCTTCCATTTGTGTTGTGCTTATTATGTGCATTTCTGCAAGTTTGACTCTGCATCATAAGGTGAGTTCATGGTCTCGCCATTTCAATCGTGTCAATGTTTTATAAACCCGTCGAGGGGAAATCATGCTCGTATATCAAACTTGTATATTTTACTAAGTTACAATTACCTTTCAATACTTTGTGAGTTCATAACCCAACTTTTATTTTTAATGGTTCTTCTTAAACTGTTTCCGGGGTGAGAATAGTGCTCGTTTACTACATAACTTATTGATTTTTATACGTATGCATTACTGACCATTTTTTCTCTAAATTTGATTTGTTACTACATGATTGAGATGTTGAATACCTACCTTGAAACCGTGAATTTTTGATTACAACTTGATTGTTTTACTACCGGACCATGTGTTTTCTAAATTGTATGCTATCCAGATTATGCCTGAATATTATTGCCTTAAGTAGTCACTTTATTGCTACTTAAGATCCCATACTTATCCATGAACGTTAATTGCTATTGTCGTAAGCGCGAGTGTATGGATAGATCTATCGGACGGACAATCCCCACCTTTCCTTGGGTCACTAGTTTGTAGGTGCATTTTAACATTGGGAGTAACTTTTAGGTTGTGGCAAGCCATACTATACATTTGGGCACAAACTTTGTTAAGGTTTCGGTGTTCATGAGCTTAGTGCAATAATTAACCTGTTATATATTTAGAATTGGGTGAATGTGTTTCCCTTAGTCTACTTACTTGTGTTGGACTTCGAAATACGTACTTGTCCACCATTACTTAGATATTGGTCCATTTCTGAACTTGACTTGATTATTAATCTATACATACTTGAGATTCGGATGGATTTCGGAAAATAAGCACTTTTAAATGTTGATAACGGCTAACTTTTCTTAAGACAAACATTTCTTAAATTATTTACAATACTGCTTTTTTACTTAACCTATGAATTCACCAACATTTTTGTGACGTTTTTGCATGTATTTTCAGGTTTATTTTTTGCTAGTGGAGCAGTGGGAGCATTCGAGTCGCGCGGATATATATTTTTGAAGGCTTAATACTTGAATAACTATTTGACAATACGTTCTTACAATGTTTTCTAAATAACTATTATAAATGGACCTATTTAACTCTGACTTTTTTTAATTAAATTGAATGTGACATTTTATTAAACGTCTCTTTGAGGTAGTTTTCTGTAACTTGTGTGTATGACTATAAGTAGCACACAATAGTGATTTTTCCGCTGTTGTTGAAATTTCGGGGGTGTTACAGTGGTATCAGAGCACTGGTTGTAGAGAACTAGGTCGTTTTCAAAACCTAGACTATAACCGTTTTTTCAAAAAAAAAAATTAAGATTCTTTCATCATTGTCCGATATCCGCGCGCGCATGCTTCCTGGTCCTTTATAAGCTCTCTTTTGTATCTCTACTACTATGATATGGATAACGAGTATTTAATACTTGCTTATGATTTCGCTTTCTTACGTCTATCGTATGACGCCTTACTATTTACCTTATATTAGTCAGTTTTATAAATATTGTATCATTAGATTTTTACCTTACTTTCTGATTTCTCAATTACTCCTCGAACACCCAATTTCGATTACTTTACCACTACTTCTTTGAGTTGGAAGCACTCTTACTATGCTTTTGATGTATATGTTGTTCGTAAGTCTATTGTTTTTGATATCGTCGTTTTGTGCGACGATACTTAGGTAGGTGTGTATTTATAATCCCTATTATTGTTATTGAATTAGGACGCTTCTACATTCTGAATAAGGAATTTATAAAGTTACGAACATTAAGTTTATAATATTATTACTTACCAAGGATTGGGAAGCCTCTTTTTGTAAGTGACAAAAATTATAAAATGAGTGGTTATGTTTATCCCACAGTAGCGTGTGTTCGTCCGTATGAATCATTCCTTGGGCTATGAATTTCTTTAGACTATGCGTTATTATATGGTTTTTCCGAATGTGTATCGACTAGACGCGGAACTTGAGGAATCTGATAGTAATATATCTTTAACCCAATTTCAAAGATATTGAAGACTTGTTAAATTTCTTGTTCCAATGGTTTTTTCGAGTCATGTATTTCCATAATTCATTTGATGATTTCATTACCAGATTTGATTCATTCGCTCAATATCGATTGCATTTATCCTATGCTGTTGACCTTTGTTCACTAAAATTTTCGTTGGATCCTCGGACGATAGACATTAGGTTTTATCCTCTCATCTAAATCACTAGTAAACAAGGACGAATAAAACAAATTGAGCACCAGGACGGCGCTCTCTTAAGGTGGGAAGACTATAACAACCGTCAATTTTCGGAACATATTAAATTAATAAATCATATTTATTATTACATGTTGTCGTTTATAAAAAAATTATTTTTAAATTATTTGATTCGAAAACGAAAAAAGAAATAATTTAATTCATAGAATTTATCAAAAAACGAACCACTAAATCACGTTTTCATATTACGGAACTCTAAAGACATTTTGAGTAAAACGACATTATTTGACAACTTTTTAGTTTTGACCGAGATCCGAAAACAGTCAGAAGGTGACTGAAACGTCCTCGCAAAAATTTTGAGCACAACGCGTGCCGACCAAAAATAATTTTAAATTTATTTTTATTTTCATAATTTTTAAATTAAAATTATTTAATAAATTTTTATTTATATTATTATTCGAAAAGCGTTTGTTGATACCGCGAATATTTGGTTAGAAATTTATTTTTATTTTTTTATTTCGGTCGAGTACGTAAACCGGTTGCATAATTAAATAACAGAAAATTGTTATAAATGTTATAATAAAAAATATTATGAAATATCTATTCAAGTAAAACTCGGTTTTATC
Source organism: Tanacetum coccineum (assembly GCA_026074375.1). Taxonomy (NCBI): domain Eukaryota; kingdom Viridiplantae; phylum Streptophyta; class Magnoliopsida; order Asterales; family Asteraceae; genus Tanacetum; species Tanacetum coccineum. Next base: position 33,030 of record BQNB010033086.1, on the reverse strand, counting down.
GGAAAAATTTATTTTGAAAAACAAATGGCGCATAGGTATTAGAGTGTCGAATCTTAGTTAAGTCGCCAAAAACGTGTCTCCGAAACGGATTTTTCATCTAAAGTATAATAAAAAAAGTTACAATTTTAACCTCAAACTATTATACACTTTTCTAAATTCATTTTTAAAAGTTTTATCTATAAATAAAATTATAAATTTTTATTTCATTTATACAAAATAAACACACACCACTACTAAACACCTATCTCCCTCCCCATCTTCTCCAAATATCGGCCACCCTTCTGCGGCCAGCCGCCGCCCGGCACCATGGACAGAAGCTGCCGGAAAAGTGTTTCGGCGGGCATTCCGGCCAAGACGTAAAATGGTTTCTTTTTAACCGATCTATTCGATACTCATATCACTCGCCCTCTCTCGCACGCGCATCCACTCAGGCGACACCACAACCAGCCGCCACCTTCTTCATACCACACAACTCCATCTTCGTCGCATCTCATCGCACAATCCCCACTATGTCTTAGCCGCTGCACATCATCACCTCCACAAGACAGCGCACCAACTTCAACACATCGTATCATTACCCACACGCTCTCTCTCTCTCTCTCTCTCTTATCTCGGCTGCTGTGCCACCACAGCATACACACCACCCCCGCACACCCCTCTGTTGGGTGCGTTAGGGTTTTTCCTTTTTATCACACAATATGGGTGAGTTGGTTTCGTTCGGGTCTGCCTACAACTTAGGGTGCGTTTGGCTATGAAAAATCAAAGCTAGGGGGGATGCTTGTGGTGTGTGTTATAAAAAAACAGCTCGAAAAGGGGTTGCGTTTTGGTTCCCGGGTCAGCCCACCATAACAGCCACACAAAGGGTGCGTTCGGGTGGGGTTATGGCCACACAGGGCTTGCCGTTTGGTTGTTATGTTCATTAGAAGGGCGTGTGTTTGGTTCTGGCAGCCATAGGGGGCGTTTGTTTTGCTGTTTAACTGCCATTAAGGGGTGTTTGTTTCTGGATTTAACAACGAGTAGGGTGTGTTGGTTGGTTGTTTAACAGTTTCGGGTGTGATTGGTTCTATTTGGTTTTGTTTCTTTTTGTTACTTGTTTGATTTAGTTTAGATATATATATTGAACACGCTGGGCACACTTTGCAACACAAATTGATTGAGAGGGAAAAACATTGAGTTTTTGTGTAAAATGGGAAACGTGTATAAATGGCACAGGTCATGCCGAAATTTCTAAAAAATTCTTATACTTAAGTAGATTTCAATAAAAATTTCTTTTTATATTAGTAGAACCCGATAAAAATGACAAAGTTATATAGTTTTTAGATTTTATATTGTGATTTTAACAATAATCGGTAAATAAACGGAAAAACTATACTTTTTTAAATCAAGGAAAATTAGTTTAGTTAAAACGCGTAACGATAATACTAAATTATTAAAATATCTATTTATAATTCCCAACTATAACTTTTGTTAAAGTCTTTAAAAACGTCATTTACTCTAACACGTAACTTTAAAACGTAGTGTTTACTCTGTATGCAAGAACGTTTTATTTATTTAGTAAAACGAATTTCGAAAACGTGTCGAATTATATTGTTACGATTATTTTCTCACATTTCATAAATAATACTTGTAAAGTATTATATGTTGTGACTTATTTCTCTTGTTTGTTTGTCTTTCTTATATTATTCGCCACATGAATTATATAATTGTTTCTTTTTTTCATATGTATTTTATACTGGAATAGATTAAATTACTTTGTGTTACTTTTTTTCGGTGTATTTTATTTACACACCACCAAACTCATCACCTCGTTATCAAAATCCCTTTATCAACGTATTCGCGTGACGTAACATTAATCGGGAAATCCAAAATTCATCATCCTAGGTAGTGGGGCTTAGCCGTAAGTTAAGCTGCTATCTTATGGTCGAGCGTTTCCTTTTTCCATTTGTGTTGTGCTTATTATGGGCATTTCTGTATGTTGTCTGACATACTATCAAGGTGAGTTCATTAGTATCGTATTTCAAATATTTTCAATGTTTTATAAACCCGTGAGGGGAATACATGCTCGTTTACAAACTTGTATATATTAATTAGTTACAATTACCTTTCAAATACTTTATGTGTTATAACCCACCTTTTCTCTTTATTAGTTTTCTTAAACTTTTCGATAAAGTGAGGAATACGTGCTCGTTCTTTACTTACGTTAAACTTATTGATTTTATGAGTAAGCAATCATGGTCTATTTTTACGAAATCTTGATTTGGTACTACATGTTTGAGATAGTTGAATAACTAACTTGAAAAACCGTCGAATTTTGAACAATGTGATTGTTTTACTAAGGACACTAGTGTTTTCTAAATTGTATGCTCTACCAGATTACTGCCTGATTATTATTGCCATAAAGTTTTCATATATTGCCACTTAAGTCCCTTTTCTTTTCATGGAACCGTTAATTGCTATTGTAGTAAGCGCGAGTGTTATGGATAGATCTATCGGGACTGACAATCCCCACCTTTCCTTGGGTCACTAGTTTGATCAGGTGCATTTAACATTGGGAGTACTTTTAGGTTGTTGGATAGAATCTATTCTTTTGGGACACAACTTGTTTAGGTTTCAGTGTCATGAGTTAGTGCAATAATATGTATATATATTTAGACTTGGTGAATGTGTTTCCCTTTGTCCTACCTTTCAACTTGTTTTGGACTTCGGAATACGTACTTAGTCCAAAATTACTTCGATCTTGTGGTCCACTACTGAACATTTACTTGATTTATTTAAATCACTAAACCCCCTTTTGGGGGGGATTTTTTTTTCGGCATGGTTTTCGGAAATAATCACTTTTAAATGTTGTAACGCATACTTTTCTTACTACAACATTTCTTAAATTATTTCAATACTGCTTTTTACTTAAAACCTATGAAATTGCCCAAAACATTATTGTTGACGTTTTAGAATGTATTTTCTGGTTTAATATTGGCTAGTGGAGCATTGGGAGCATTCGAGTAGCGCGGATATATATATTTTTGATGGCTTATAACTTGAATACTATTTGACAACCGTTTTGACAATGTTTTCTAATTACATTATAAATGGTACCTATTTAACTATGTCAATTTTTAATTAAATTGATATGTGGACATTTTTATTAAACATATCTTTTGAGGTTGTTTTCTGATGACTTGTTGTGTGTATGACTATGAAGTTGACACCCCTATGGTTTTCTACTGAGTTGTTGAAATTTCGAGGTGTTACATTGTGCTTCTGTAATGTTATTTGTTGGATTTATGTTGATTGGTAGAAATTCTTATAGGTTCTTAATTTTTAAAACTTCGTTAACCTCTGTTGATTGCCAGCGAAAACTTGTGTCGACTACTTTACAAGCGAAACATGCTCCACTTATTCCAAGCGAAACATGTTCCACTTATTCTAAGTGAAACATGTTAGCCTTATTCTAAGCGAAACATATAATTCTTTCTTCAAGCAAAACATGTAAGATAGTTGTCAAGCGAAACATGTAAGACAGTTTTTAAGCGAAACATGACAGGTCACATTTTGAGCGAAACATGTCAAAATATAAAAGGAAACTCTACCTAAATTTTTTAAAATTTGTATAATACTTGCTTATGGTTCCATGTTTTATAATGTGCTATGATTGAATGTTCATTACTTGCTCTCTGATTGAATGTGTGTCTTAAGCTCCCTTGGAAATGTCTTGTTGACTTTTTCTGTTGACTTTGACAATTAATCTTAGTTGACTTATTCACAAGGTATAGTAATTTTGTCACGTGTGCATGAAACCTAATCATAGATCAATCACATCATCAAGGATAACCAAACTAATCAGTAAAATATATCTGTTGTGCATATAAACTGTATTGGTTAATTCTTAAGCATAATCTTGAATCCTTAAGAAACACAACAAGTTGTTGCACGTGATGAAAAATGGGTTCCATTCACTGAGAGAGTTAAGATTAGCTCTACTAATGTCAGAATGGAAACCACAATGCCACATAAGGAGGAAACATTTCAAGTGGTTATTGATCTTGTCAAGAACTCCTCGTGCTTCAAGGCTTTCATTATCTCTACAGATGTCCCAAAAATCTTGATGCAGCAATTCTGGTATTCTATCAAGAAGGTTCAAGGCACAGATTATTATGAATTCCTCTTAGCCAACAAGAAGTGTGTGGTCAATGTTGATGTCTTTAGGACGATTCTTGATATATGTTCAAGAGTGGAAGGTGTAAACTTCACTGATGTACCGGATGATGATACTACACTTGTATTTCTCATCAAGCTGTGTTACAAAGGTCTACTATACAAGCACACCAACATGTTTGTAGATCATATGCATCAGCCATTAAGAACTCTAGCAGCTATAATCTGTGGAAAACTAGAAGGGGGTTGAATAGTTTACCGCTTTTTAATTTAAGGTTTATGTTTGTTTGTAAAACTTAGATTCGACTTTTTGTGAATTCAATGCTTGCACAATATGAACAATATAAGTATATGAAATGATAAAGTAAGACAAGAGATAAGAGTAAGAACAATCAAACCACAACATGAGGATTTATAGTGGTTCGGTAACGAAGCACCTCTTCGCCCTACTCCACTCCCCGAGCACCTAACTCGAGAGTTTTCTTCACTATGTCAACAAACTCCCTTATGGCGGAGAAAACCGTACACAACGTTGCTTACACCGATTTATGACACAAAGCTAAATGTCGAGTTCTAATCTTAGCTAGAACCAATCTATCACAACACAACTTCACGACTTGTTCACGACTACACAACTTCACGACTTCTTCACAACTTCACAACTTCACGACTTCTTCTCAACCTCAAGACTTCTTCACAACTTCACGACTTCTTCACAACTTCACGACTTCACTTCACCACACTACTTATGCCACAACTAACTAACACTACTTGGTAAGATCACCACGATCTATCTATACTTACAAAGATCGCCAAGATCTAGCTACTACACATAAATACAAGATATACAATTGATTTACAAATATGTGATATGGATGCAACAAGATTGCAATACACACTTGAGGTGTAATACTTCTTCACTTGATGATGAAAGTATTCTTCTCTTGCACTTGAGGAATTAAGCTTGGATCACTTGGAAACAAAGCTTTATGATTAAATGATCAAAGGATTTTGATGAGATGTGTGGGCTGTTTTAGAACAGAAAGAATGAGTGCAAAAGGTGAGAAAATTATGGGGAAAAGTCCAGTATTTATAGGACAAACTGGGGGAGCGTCTACCTAGGGGCGGTCCCCTTAAATAGGTGGGCGGTCCCCTTAATTTTAAGGGGGCCGGCCGTGTATTTAAGGGGGCCGCCCTAGACTGGGGCTTCCCCAGTTTGTCTTTTGTGTAGGGGGAATTTTCTGGAACTTTTCTAGCCGTTTTAGGTCCGAAAATTTGAATTTCAAAATGTTTATTTTGAATAAAACATTTCTTTTAATTGTAGAAAATGTTTTGTAATGTTTATAAAAAATTTTACAACATTTTATAAAGCATTAAGCATTTATTTATTCATATGTATTTGTTGAAATGAGAATTTACTACTAATTACTTGTTTACGTTTAATTTTACATTTGAAGTTTTCAAATTGTTATTTTTGTGTTATCAAACGTAAAGATGATTTGAAAAAATATTAGTAATGTTTTTAGGCATTATATTTTATCAACAATCTCCTCCTTTTTGATGATTACAAAATAAAACTCATCAAATGTAAAATTTATTTTTAACAAGTATTTAGTGTGTTTATAGTCATTTTCCCCTCTCTTTGTATGAAATCAAAAGACATGTCGAGGAATTGCTTAGTTAAATCGACTGGTAATAAATGATCCCTCTTGATGTGTGCTCCCTCGTTCGAGGACACACTGAATCGAGCTATGGTTTATTGGTACAAAAACGAGTTTGAACAATACAAGAATTTCTAACATGTAAACAAGGAAAAAAGGGAAAAGTATGGCATAATAGTAATGCAACCAAACATAATCATCCATAAATTTAAAAAAGTTGTATTTTCTGTGTGAACCATACTCTTGCAATACATAAGGAATAATAAATATCATGCTTAAACATACATGAAAATTTTAAACTACAAAGAGTCCTATAACTAGTGAATCTCTATAGGACTTGCTTACAAAATGATGGGTGGACAATTATTTGAGAAACCAAAACATAGAGTGTGTTTAGTTTGGTAAAGATGGTGGAGGTGGTGAGATGATGGTTATTGGTGGTTGTGAGAGCATGTGTTCAATATATGAAAACATATATTGGAGTTCATCTCTCAATCCAAATATGAGAGTACGATTGTGAATGCAACACAAGCATGAATCTCCATGTGCCTTAAGAAGGTTCCAAGGAATGGGATGACCAACAATAGGTGGTGAAGGTGATGGAGTATTAAATTGGACATCAAGTGGGGTAATTGGTGAAAGGGTGAGAGTGATGTCTATTGATGCATTTTCTTGAGTTGGAGGTGGTAGAGAAACTCTTAGAGGAGGAGATGTTGGTGGGTTTAAGTAACCATTGTGTGAAAGTGATGTTGATGAGGTTGGTGATTTGGGTATGTAGTCAATTAAGGATGAAGAAGTATCTTTGGTTGATGGTGTTTTGGAAGGTGCATTAGGAGCACTAGGTGATGAGAGTTGAAGTTTAGGTGATGGAGTTTTTGTGTCATCTTGGGTTAAATCCACAAACAATTATTTTGGTGATATGACGTTGATTTTTGGTCTCTTAGAGGCTTTGGAAATAGAAGCTCTAGTGGATGCCATGGATGTTGATAGTGGTTAGTGTATGATTTGGTGGATGATGTGTTGGTGATGATCATTTGGAAGAGATTTATGGGAAGAGAATGGATTGAAAAAGGAATGAATTTGAACTAGTTTATGTTGTTTCAAATTGTGTTCGAGCATTCTGGGCAAAGATAGATGAGACTAGGTAAAAGAAGGTCAAAAAGCAAGAAAAATATTGTTTTACCCGTGATTTACTAGGGCGGTCCCCTTAATTAGGGGGCGGTCCCCTTAAAGATAAGGGGGCCGCCCATTATGAATTAAGGGGGCCGCCCTCTGTTGGCTTCCATTTTTCACAGAAAAATGATTTTTCTTAGAATTTTTTTTCTGTTTTGGTGGTTTATTTGCAGCAAGCCCTATTGAGTTGTATGAGCACATTTAATCATATAGCATGTAATAAACATATCAAGTCATGAAACCAAAGTAGCATAAGTAGTTGATTATTATTAAAAAAAACATAAAGGTTTAAAGTCATCATAGGCAAACAAGTACCTAAAGATAACTAACAAATAGTCTTCGAATACATCGGATAATTACCAAATAAGTTGTTTAGAACATACACATAATCGAGTTAAAATTGTTCTTAAACTTACATTGGAATTGGTCATTCATCTTTATCTTCACTTCTTTTTCTTGCTAAACACTCCTTTTAGTGCCTTTCCAAATGACTTGAACCCTCCGCGCATCTCTTTATGCATTTGTTACGTTTGGTTGAGCAAGGTGGTTTGTCGTTCAAAGAGAGTTTCATCGGTTTGTCCAGAAGCGGAAGGCATATGGTAGTTTTGATAGTTGAGTGGATTGAGGGAGTTAAGATAAGTGGTAGGAGATAGAGTACTTGCTCGAGAAGTTTCGACATCGTCATCATCATCATGTTGATGAGATGATGTGCCTTGATGATGAGAGGACGAAAAGGAGACGGAATGACACGCCTTGCCACGATCACTTCGAGGTCGTCGAGTTTGTTTTAGGGCAAGAGGACGCATGACTCTCTCAGCAATGTTATAGATGCCATTATCAAGATGAGGATACGTTTCCATGACGTGTCGATAAAGACGAGTAAGAAACATGCCATACGGAAGATTTACGGTTGGAGTATCTCTAGGACATTTGATTCTTTTGACGAAGAAATAAGCAAGGTGTATTGTTCCTCGATAAACAACACAATACAACTGTGATCAGACAAGCGGGGGGGACGGTCCGATTGTCCCTCCTAGTTCCGAAACCATTCTCTCGAATGAGTTCTTCTCATTGCTTCATGTCGGGGCTTAATTCTTTGGTGAGAATTTAATTTGGATTGAGAGAGACCGTTTGACTTTTGATGGTACGGTCTACCACGACACGTTCCCAATTAAGGAGTCGACGATGTGTCGGGAGATAGGATAGAAGTTCGGTTTTGCAATTTGGTCCCTTGGTTTCTGAGAATATCAAGGGATGCAATGTCCTATTTCGTTGTAAAAACTGCCTTGGACATTGTATGGAGTTTTGAGGATTTGAACGAATTGGAGCAAATGTGTAAGTGTTATGAATTGTGTTGAATCATAATAGAGATACAAGAGTTAGCCTATCATCGGTTATATACGTGACTTCTTGACTATAGAAGTCTAGAATGATCTTGGGAACAATCGGTTCGTTGATTTGGAAAAAGACAATTGAAAACTGAATGTTAGTAAAAATACGCTCGTGGTGTTGATTTGTAGTAGGCTTGATCAACATCACGATACCTTCTATGAATGTTGCGGTTTTTTATAGATTTGATAGAATTGGGCAATGGTAGGGGAGATGCCAGGAATTTTGGATACTTTTGGTATGTAGAATTTAGTGAGAGATATAACGTTTGTTCTAGTAGCTTTCGTATTTTGTCCTAAACAAGTTTATCAAAACATAAAATGTTATAATATAAAATATAATAGGGGAAAATAAAGTTTTGAAAATTGACAAAGTGGAGACAAAGGATTACTAGACTTTAAAAGTAAACACTAAGAAGTGATCCATATGTTCCTTAATTTATTTTGGACTGAGTCTTAGGATGATCGAAGATATATATTTAGTTATATATTTCAACATCAAGACAATAACCCAAACACTCCCTTATCAATACAAAATTTGTCTAAGCTTGTCGAAAATTAGTATTAAATGTATATTTTGTTTGACAAGTATAAGTTTATTATTCTTGACTTGACAAAGGTTAAATAGTATTTGTTTTGACTAAAAACCATGATTTAAAGCATTAAACCAAATGCCCCTTTATTTTATGCCATTTATAAAATGTATCTATATATATATATATATTATAAATTATATATCTTGTATGATTATACAAGTTTGTTTAAGTAGTTTATACACGTGACAATAAATATAGTGATTGTGTCGTTTTAACTCTAAAAAATTTTTGGGGGGTTTTTTGTTCCTAAAAAATGAACCAAACACTCCTTTATTTTTATAGAATTTTACTCATTGATTTGAAAAATGTATATATACAATCAATACTTGATTATTTTTATCATGTTTAGGCATTAATCAACAATGTGTAAGTTTAAGAATGCAAAAATTCGGCTATGTGTTCATGAGTATATACACAGTTCTAAAATTTGGCTCAATAAATGTGTTTTTTGTTTCAATCCTTATCAAGGTCTGTAGTGCCTCCTATGATATGGGAATAATTATGTTATGGATACTATACCAAAATAAAAAGTATGAAAATAATGAAGAACGCCCAATTTTGATTAAGAGCAAAATTGGATGAAATCAAATGAAAAGAATGATGAAAAACATACAATAGATGTTGTTGATTATCTTGTTAGTGAAAGTCCCTTGCGAATTTTGGTTAATTAAGCAATTTGAAGATTGGTTTTTGAAGATTTTTGGCTATGGTGTTCGTTCACAGTGGGTAGGAGAAGAAGAGGAATGAAAAAAAAATCTGATTTTGGTAAAGTGTTCGTCAGAAAAGGGATGTTTGGTTTCGTGGATAGGGCGGTCCCCTTAATTATTTAAGGGGGGCACCCAAATAACAAGTCGGTCCCCTTAATTTTAAGGGGGCCACCACCTGATCAAATTTTTTTTATGATTTTTGGCCCGAATTTATTTAATCCCTATTATTAGTAATATATTGATATATATATTTAGTAGTTTTAAGGGCAAATAAACTTAACATTGTGTTTCAATAATAAAAGATGATAATACATTATAAATAACTTTATTAAGTTAAAGTTATTGGGATTATTTGGGACAAGATAATAAGACATCATATTCGAGAGGTGAGACGAGAAATGGATAGTAAAGATAATGAAATAATTATGACGAGTTGAAGATTTCAACAAGGGGATTGATTCCGATTGACGTAGTGATGGTTGACACGGAATCGAGGGTTGATCGTCGATGGTGAATGGGAGTTTGTTTCTCCATAGAGTGTCTATGATCTTCGGTGCGACTAATTTACTTTATGTTAATTGTTAAAACCACTAGCTTGCTCTCTTCCATCGTACGTGAGTTTGCTACGTGTAATAGAGATTTCATTTTGGAGACGTATATGTATGACTATAATCTACACGATAGATTAGTTTCACTAGTGAACTATTCTCTTCAAGCTAGAGATCTAAAACAATGGAATCTCTAGAGACTACACTATATTTCTAAGAACTTAATTTAACTACAACATCAAGTAAACACATAGAAAGTTACTTTATAATTATATTTAGAAGAGAAAAGTGAGACGTACCTTAGTCTTTAGAAGTATTCTTCATCAAGTTCTTCATATGTAAATGATAAGGGTTCATGTGATCCCTTAATCATGAATTCTTAACTGCGAGAAAAAGATGGTTTGTAGGAAGAAAACACACTTCAAAGGTTGCGATTGGCTTATCCATTTGGTCCCCATCGTTTCAGTATTCGAGTTATTGTTTCCGTATATGTTTTTGAATTTGGTTTTGGCACATACATGGTGAACAATTCACATGAGGAAACTAAGTGGATTGTGATTGATTCTTATTATGTGATTAGGATAGTTTTGTCTACCTTGGTTCCTCCTATGGTTCGAAGGTGTTATAGACCGAGGCGGAGGACTATTAGTCTTTCTTGGAGGGTGGGAGTTTTAGACTCCATTTGGGTTTAGTAAATCCGACTCCGGGTTTTAAGAAGGGTTTGTAAAAATGTTTTACCTCATCATCGCTTGCAATAGGAATTTTAGTATTGTTTATAAGTATAAATTTTGGTTTTGAATTTGATTCTATCAATTTTTCTTTCGACTTGACTTCTTGGACTTTTCAAACTTACTTGTTTGGTTCGGTAGGTGACATATTTGGTATAATTAAAACCAACCCGGACAACATCTTATTCGGAAGTTTTTTAAGAATTTATTATTTTCTTAAGTGAGTGACTACTATCATTAAATTGATTTAGCCTAGATATTTCTTTTCTAAGCTTATCATTTTCAAGCTTAAGGTCTTGACATAATTTACATTCTTTAATTACTTCCTTACCTTTTTCTAAACCCAATATGTTTTATCTTTTATTCTTAGTACTTCATTTTCTAATTCTATTTTAGCTTGTTTTAAGGTTTTATTTTTTGCCATGACTTTTAGTCTAATTTGCTTTAGTTACTATATTCATTATCTAAGTCATTTTCGTCTAGTGATGATTGGTCATCGCTAAAGTATTCAGTTTCGGAAAGTACCTCATTTGAAGCTTTAGCCATAAGACACTTTTCGTCATTTGTCTTCTCCTCTTCATCTTCGTCGCTATCACTCCAAGATCCTCCAACAAACGCTTTTTGATTTTTTATCTTGATAGTTTTGGACATTCTCCGACGAGATGATTTGGATCTCCACACTTAAAGCATTTTTCTTTCGACACTTTGCCATTTATTTGTCGTCTTTATTTCTTTGAATTGATTTTCTCTCTTCTTGTTGTGTATTACGAATCGTCCTCGTCTTTTGAAGAATTTCTTGAAGTCTCTTTACGGCCATGGGCCGTATCTTCACTTCACGATGGAAGGTTGAGCTATCGGCATCACTCGAATTCCTTTCTAGCTTTCAAGGAATATAATTACTTTGTTCTTTTTGCTTTTGACGTGTTTCAGATCTTTCTAATTACTTTTCATAAAAACCTTCAAATTCCCATCGGAGATGTAAGTAGATAGAGTTGTTAGATTCTTTTTTGACTTCTTCAATTGGCGTGACTTTTTTTGCCATTTAGGTGTTGTGCCCTTTAAGAAATTTCCTAACCAGAAATTCTTGCTCGAAAAACTTTCGTCAAGTGCTTTTAGACTAGTAATAATAGTGTTAAATTTAGCAAAGGCATTATCTATTGATTTCCTCTTCCGGAATCATGAATTGTTATATTGTTGAACAAGTAGACTATTTTGCTTAGCTTTGACTTGATTGTTTACCTGGATGTGTGATTAACAAAGTATCCCAAATTTTTTTTGGGGTTCTGTCACTTAAAAATTCTTTCGTATTCTTTATGTGGCAAAGCATTATTAAATTACCATTTAGATTATTACTTTTTTGCAAGTTTCTTTTTAAGATCATCGTTTTGTGTATGGAAAAGGTTACAATATCAATCCCCTTTTTAATTTCGGGATTATTTTGAATAGGAGGAAAATCACCCATTGGTAATAATATGCCAAGATTCTAGATCTTTTGACTTCATATATGTTTTCGAATCTATTTTTCCAACTAAATAAATTCATCACTTTCAAAATAGTGAGATGGTCTGTGTATAAGATTTGCCCTTTAAATATTTTTCGGATTCCCTAGACCGATTAAAGTGTTAAATACAATTTATTTTAAATATTGTTTAAGTGGCTTGATGCCCTTTTTGGAAAAACTAGAAGGGGGGTTGATTTAGTTTACGCTTTTTGGTTTATGGTTTATGTTTGTTTGTATAATTAGATCATACTTTTTGTGAATTAATGGCTTGCACAATATGAACATAAAAGTATATGAAATGATAAAGTAAACAAGAGATAAGAGTAAGAACAATCAAACCACAACGCGAGGATTTATAGTGGTTCGGTAACGAAGCACTATTTGCAAACTACTCCATCCTCGTGCACCTAACTTCGAGGAGTTTTCTTCACTATGTCAACAAACTCTTATGCGTAAGGAAACCGTACACAACGTTGCTTACACCGATTTACGGCATCACCAAGTAATGTCGAGTTCTAATCTTTAAGCTAGAACCAATCTATCCAACTCAAACTTCAAGACTTGTTCACGACTTCTACACTTCACGACTTCTTCACAAACTTCAAGACTTCTTCAACAACTTTGGTGACTTTTACTTCACCACACTACTTATATCACAGCTATCTAACACTATTTTGGTAAGATCTCCACGGATTCTAACTATTATTACAAAGATCGGTCAAGATCTAGCTACTAACACAAATTACAAGATATACAATTGATTTATCAAATATGTGATATGGATTGCAACAAAAAAATTACAATATACACTTGAGGTGTAATACTTTAATACATCTTCACTTGATGAGAGACGTATTCTTTCTCTTGACTTGGGAATGAGCTTGGATACTTGGAGAAACAAAAGCTCTTTGATTAATTGATCAAATGATTTTTAGTGGAACTGTGTGGGTTGTTTTAGAAACAGAAAGACTGAGTGAATAAGGTTGAGAAATTGTGGGAAATAGTCCAGTATTTATAGGACAAATGATATGAGCGTCAGTCTATGGGCGGTCCCTTAAATAGGTTCCTTTTCTGTGGGCGGTCCCCTTAAAATTAAGGGGGTGCCCGTGTATTTAAGGGGGCCGCCTTAGACTAGGGGCTCAACAGTTTGTTTTTGTGTAGGGGGAATTTTCTGGAACTTTTCTAGCCGTTTTATGTCCGAAAATTTGAATTTTCAATATGTTTATTTTGGATTAAAACTATTTTTTCTTGTAATTGTAAAAAATGTATTGGTAATGTTTATAAAAAATGTTTACAACATTTTATAAAAGTGTGAGGTGAATAAAAAATTACTTTGATCATTAATATGCATTAAGCAGTTATTTCATTCATACCTTGATAGTGATATAAATTTCGAAATAAAATTTTACTAATGATTTCTTGTTTTAGTTTAATTTTACATTGACGTTTTTATATTTTGTGATTATCAAAACGTAAAGATTGTGAAAAAAATTAGTAATGTTTTTAGGCATTATATTTTATACTCAACTTGTATTTTGGGGTGCCTCTAAATTACTACCCACACTTTCAATACTTCACTTCATCCTAAACACTATAAATGATTCCCCGATTACTATACACACAATCACATCATGTTTTAAATGATTACAAGATTACAACACAATTCATAACTAATGTTTCGTCAAACACTAAGTAAGATATTAATACTTCGTAACTGATGATTATAAGCATTTTCTATTTACTTGAAGAATTAAGCTTGAATAAAATGGAATCAAATATTAGAATTAAATGATCAAAGGATGTAAGCGAAATATGTTTGCTGATTTAGAACAGAAAGAAACTGTGTGCAAAAGGTGAAAAAAATCTGTATGGAACAGTCCACTATTTATAGGTAAAGTTGAGAGCGTTTTTACCTGGTCGGCCCCCTTAGCTCGATGGCCGACCCCCTTATCACTAAGGGGGCCGCCCTTACCTATAAGGGGCCCGCCCATAGCTGGACGCTCCCATTTTTGTCTTTTCCAGTGAGGTTTTTTCTGGATCAAATATATCCGTTTTTAGGTGGAAAATTTGAATTCAAAATATTTATTTTGAATAAAAATTTTCTTATAAATACAAAAATATTTTGTATAAGTTTTGAAAATGTTTCTTACATTTTATAAAAATGTAAGTTTTAGGAAAAATAAAAATTCATTTGATGATGAAATAATTAAGTATTTATTTATTCATACCTTTAAGTGATTAAATTTTCAAAATGAAAATTTATGACTAATTACTTGTTTACGTTTAATTTTACATAGAGAGCGTTTTTACATTTTGTGATTATCAAAATGTAGAGATGTTTAAAAATATTAATAATATTTTTAGGCATTATTTCTATCAACAAACATGACACAGGATATACGTTTAAAAGTTGGCTTCAAAGTTACATACTAAAATTTATGTACTTTAAGTGAAGTACTACAATAAAATTATTAAGAATTCGAATGCCTTGTATATTTTGGACGGTGGGTTAGATAGATTTGCTTTTTTGTGGAAATTTATACAAAGATCAGATAAAACACTTATTAATGAATTCAACCAACCTCCTCTTTAATCTTTTATTCACAACATCGGACTACTGCTTTAAATGTAGTAACTATTTTTGAGTTCAGTACAATTACAAGAAAGAAAGAAACAATTACAAACCCTAAATCTTTCACACAGATGTGAAAGATTATCAAGACATGCTCTTCCTTGTTCTTTGAATAAATTAGTATATCGTCGATAAAGACAATCACAAACATATCCAAATAAGGTTTGCACAACCGATTCATGAGGTCCATAAATACAGCAGGCGCGTTTGTTAACCCAAAAGGCATCACTTGGAATTCATAATGGCCATAACGCGTCCTAAACGCGGTCTTTGGGACATCTTATTCGCGAACCCTCAACTGGTGGTAACCTGATCGTAGATCGATCTTAGAGTAGACACTTGACCCTTGAAGTTGGTCGAACAAGTCATCGATTCTCAGAAGTGGATAACGGTTCTTTACTGTTAGCTTGTTTAGATCACGATAATCGATGCACATACAGAACGATCTGTCTTTCTTCTTGACAAACAAGACATGGGCTCCCCAAGGTGAAGAGCTGGGTCTTATAAATCCCTTGTCGGATAGTTCTTGAAGTTGTTCTGCCAGTTCCTTCATTTCGGATGGTGCCAACCGATAAGGCGCTTGTGCTACAGGTGCAACACCTGGTACCAAATCAATTTGGAATTCCACTTGTCGGGCTGGTGGAATACCCGACAAGTCTTCAGGAAAGACTTCAGGAAAGTCTCTAACAATTGGCACGTCCTCAAGTCGCTTCCCCTCCGACTCGTCCTTGGCTTCCTTCGTAGTAATGTGTGCCAAAAAGACATCACATCCCTTTGACAAATATTCTTGTGCTTTAGAGCATGAAATGATATTCAGTCGGGATTCCTTCCTTGGGTTGCTTCCATCACCTTGAAAAATTAACGTTTCTTTTCCGAAAGGAACACGTACAATCTTCTCATCGCAGATGATCACTCCATGATATTTTGTCAACCAATCCATCCTAACAATGACATCAGAACTACCGAGTAGGACAGGCATCAAATCGATGTTGAAAGGATGATTCATGAAGTTTAGAGTACAACCTCAAATTATGGTATTAACTCCTATGATTTTCCCATCGGCTAATTCTACGTCATAATGATTTTCTAATGTAGTGGGGGTAATGCTAATTGATGCACTAAAGGTAGAAGATACAAAGCTCATATCCGCACCAGTATCAAACAAAATCTTAGCATAACGGTTGTTGAGAAGAAACGTACCCGTGATGACGTTAGAGTCCTGGCTAGCATCTCTTCCTCCCAAAGCATAACCTCTTCCTTGAGCTGTGCCATTCCCGTTGCCATTTCCATGGTTCTTTAGTTTTGGACAATCTCTCCTCATATGCCCGATGTTGCCACATTCATAGCATGCTCCAGCCTTCTGATTCTTGTTGTTGTTGTTATTGTTGTTGTTGGTATTGACCCGGCAATTAGTGGTAGCATGACCATACCGCTTGTATTTTCCACACTTGGGTGCACATTGTCTAGTGTGATGGTAATTGCACTTGGTGCACAGAGGTAGGTCCCCAGTATAGACCTTCTTTTTACCAGGGCCAGCAGTGTATGCCCTAGCCACATTTTGCTTCTTGTGGGGTAGTTGTCGGTGATTGTTTCTTGACGAATCATCAGCCTTCCTTTTGTTTTCATTCTGCCTTTCCGCATAAGTGCGGAGCTTTTGATCCATCAAGTCGTTGGCCAACTCGATAGCAAAGTCAAGAGTCTTGGGTCTTGTAGACATAACATTTCCATGAATGTTATCGGGAAGTCCACCGATATACTTGTCAATCTTTACGGTTTCATCAGCAAGAAATTTGGTACACATCAAGGTTAGTTCTTGGAAACGCTAGGTGTAAGCTGCAACATCATTTCCCCTGACCTTAAGATTCCACAATTCAATTTCAAGTTTCTTGATTTCACCATTGGGACAATATTTGTCCGTCAATTTCTTCTTGAAAGTCCCCCAAGTCATAGCGTAAGCAGCATCATGACCTAAGGTTCTCATATGACCATTCCACCAGGTTAGTGCAGCACCTAGCAGAGTGCAGGTAGCAAACTTCACTTGATTTTCAATGGCACAACCGCTAATGTGGAATACTGATTCCATCTTTTCGATCCATTGAGACAAGCCCACAATGCCTTCAGTTCCTTTGAAGTTCAAGGGTTGGCATTTCATGAAGTCGGGGTAGGAACAGACACGTGCAGGTTGCACAGGTCGTCTAAGTCCTCCACCCGAATTGTGGCTTGCATCATCCTGCGTGTGGGTAGAGTTTCTTTGGATTGCCCGATCGATCATAGCTTGAATGGATTCTGGAGTCATGGCGTCGTTTGTTCCTTGTCTTGTTACAGGCATGATTCTAATAATCACAAGAATACAATGTACGTGAGATATAATCACAATGTCGATACAAATGGATATGATAATAATAATTACACCACAACACAATGGAAAATGAATAAAATAAGATCAACCATAACATCATACATCAACGTTTCATAACATAATGTCGAATCATACATGATTTGTTTGGATACAAAATGACTACGATGATCTTAGTATAGAAAATGAAAATACTTCCTAGAGTCTATTAGCTGGGATTTACCCCTAGAGCTTAATAGACTATATAAGATAGCTAGAAATGAAAAAAAACAACTAACAGCTACTACTGGCGTCCTCCACCGTATCAATCCGAGCTCTAGCCTCTAGCACCTGGGTATGCATGATCTGTCTGACTGCATCTTCCTCAACTCTCTGGCGCTGCCACTCCATACGACTCATGTGAGTCTCCAGTGTCTCAAGTCATGCCAATAATGCCCTGTTCCGAGCCTTGGAAATAAAGTAAGCCTGGCGTACCTCATGTAACTCTGTTTCGTAAGCAGTCCTCTGACCTCTCACTACATCAATCTCGAGCCTAATGTCTCTGCGGTTAGTCTGGGCATCATGAAGCTGTGTATAGAAAATCTCACTCTCTTGCCTGCGAACCTGTGCCTGGTAGCTGACCCTCAAATTGACTTCCTCAATGGAAGTCATCATCCTGTGCTTAGTAGTCTGTAAAGCTCTAACATAACCAACATCCTCTGCTCTGTCAGCAGCTCTAGCAATAGTCCGTACATCATGACCCGAACTACGAATCAAACCATGTCATGCCTCAACAGCATCAACAAAATCATACTGACCTCTAGGTGCTCTAGCAGCAGCAACAACATAACTCTCTGTACATCACACCCAGGTGGGGGAGCAGTAAGTACAAATCTCCTCCGAGGTGGCATGTCCTCCTCGGGGATGTCATCTCTCATACGGATCCTGGCTTCCCTATGACCCAATGATGCCTGATCATAGGTAGGGCTGGTGGGAGGTATAGATGCGACCGCGTGCTCAGCAATGTGTGCCTCTATGGATGTTGGCATAGGTAGCTCAAGTCTGACAGTCTTCCGTGCCATACAGAGACGTGTCTGAGAAAAAGGGATCCTAGTCTGAGGTGACCTAGGTGGTGGTGGTGTAGCATCAGTCTTGTTTTCCTCGAACGGCTCAGTCTCATCAGAATCCTCAGAGGACTCATCCTCCTTAGCATCCTCATTCTCAGGCTCATGCTCCTTGCTGGGATCCTCTTCAGGATCCTCATCCTCATCCTCATCATTAGTCCCTGGCTCGTCAGGATAATCAATAGAATCTGCATCAGTGTCATCCTCTATCGGATCTGAGTCAGCAATGTATCCAGGTGACTCAACAGTCGGTGAAGCATCTTCAGCATATGGCTGATCCTCGGCCTGGCTGTCATCATCAGATGGTACGTGATGCTCTGGGTGCTCTGGCTCTGGAGCATATAGTGGTACATGCTCATCCAACTCCATAGTATCAGGTACATAGGCAGGTGACAATGGGTGTGCCTGCCCTTGTTGGGCGACCTCTTCGTACGGGTCCACATCCGGAATCTCACCGGCATTCTCGAGTGGGATACCCCATGATGATGGCCCGTTTGAATCGGAAGATACGGACATATATGTAACAGTGGATGAAGCGTTGTTTGAAGACAAGGCAAATCTGTAATCATCATATAAACTTGTATAAGTATATTATATAATACCATCAGTAATATACATAATGTATTATAAACACGTATATAACTTATGTAAGCACTTAGTACAATCAACTAATGCTAAAATAATGTATGACATGTAAGCATGTATACTAGATGCAAATAAGTAATGTATGTATGTCCTTTTGAAAAACTTTTGAATGACACAACGTTTAAAAATGGTTATAGACCAAGTAAAAACGTTTGACCTGGTTCTCTATAACCTTGGATCTGATACCAATCTGTAACACCCCCAAAATGGGCCACAGCGGAATATGATGTTCCGAGGGTATTACTTCATAGATCAATAGCACAAGATATGAGAACGACCATTATAAGGGTCGTTTAAAAACTGATACATTGGATTTAATAAATGGTTCGTTACAAATGCCCTTAGGCTTAACTTGTTTAACTTGGATAAGTAAAGATTTCACAACATAACAAAATCCCTAAAATGTAATGCTCGTAAATCTTTATGACAATATGACATCAACAGACAATCATCCAATGTATCCCTGACTTGCACCTTATTGACCTGAGAAAACATGTTTAAACTGTCAACAATAATGTTGGTGAATTTATAGGTTTATGAATTTAATGAAGCGGATGGCAAGATTTTTCCTGTAATAGAGTAACAAATACAATATCACAAAAATGTATTACGAAATGCACTAAGCTCATGACACCGAAGCTAAACAATGTATGTATATCAAATACATATAAATGACTTTGCCCAATGTAGATGTTCAACCCGTAACATCCATGAGTCCAAATGGTATACGTTCGTCGTTTTCGGCCAACCGGTAAACTAGCAAGCGCTACTTGCCCGAACGGGGATGTTAATCCCAAATAGATCTATTCATAACATTCGCGCTCACATAATGCAATTAACAATTACATCTATGCAATTAACAGTTCATGATGATGGGCATAGTGGGTTATAGCTACTTAGGCAAACTCGTAATATTTGAATTTAAAATGTACTTGCATCCAGTTTGTAAAACAAACATGATCTCATCCCTGAGA
Source organism: Tanacetum coccineum (assembly GCA_026074375.1). Lineage (NCBI taxonomy): Eukaryota > Viridiplantae > Streptophyta > Magnoliopsida > Asterales > Asteraceae > Tanacetum > Tanacetum coccineum. The sequence goes on along the minus strand of BQNB010033086.1, from coordinate 12,866 downwards.
TTTGATAAATGATTGAAAAGGCATAAAAGTGGGGACTATAAAATCACATCAAGTAATGATAACGTAGAAGCAAAGTAGTGGCACGAAAAACAATGCAAACGGCTTTATCTGCAACCTATGAATAAATAATACATATTTACTAAACGGAAAAATAATAATATAAATACTTGCAATCTCATCCCTAGTGTGTGCTTGAACTATATTTGAAATAATGATACTTGAAAACAATTTCTCGTTTTTAACAATGATCAACTTTATCGGGTCAACGCGGTCAAACCATAAGTATATAGTTTACAACTTCGGACATTTAATAAACTAGGTCGTATATACTTTAAAATATTAGTGTAGGTCAGCCCTTAGTTTGGTCTCTAAGTACGTTAATTAATTTGACGAAACATTAACGTTTACTATTTGAGTTAAGCGTATATTTTTCAAAGTTTTAACATGGAGCGACTTAGAGTTTTACGAATAAATTATGGGTTCGCTAGTTGACGATATTGAAAAGTAAAAATATATTTGAAATCTCAGTTGGGTAGTCTACAACTTTCATTAAGTAAGTTCAGTCTAAAAATGTCGTTTAAGTATTTAAAAATGAGGCTAAATATGTGCGGGTCGCATGGCAATTTTATACTTTGAAAATATTTAAGTTATTTTAGCTTATGGTGCTTGCGTAGTCAGACTTTTAAAGGCAGATTGTAGCCTCGATACTCAAAGTTAGGCCAAAATAGAAATACCTCATTAATCTATGACCTACTGGCTACTACTTATCTTTTATAAGTTTTGCATGACGAGGTCGTTATCTAGTTCGAAAATGAGTCAAAAGGTAGGTGCACATGCATGCAGTCGTGGTTGTATGCCCACCAGGTGTTCGATAATTTGTCGACACCAGTGACGAGCATCCATTTTTAAGTGTGAATTATGGGCTGGTTATTAAACAAAATAAAGTGATTCATTTTCCCAATTAAAGCTAGTACTTTGGACTTTATTCAGAAACACTTGGTTTGTTATTTCAGTTAGTACACGCATTACAATAATTCGAGGAAAAGTGACTCGTTGGCTGTTTGCAAAAGGAGGGCGAAGTGGCAGGTTCTACATGACAAATTTTAGACCTTATTACTGCTTAACTACTTGATGAAAATAAGTGATTCCTGGGGCAAAATACAGGTCACATGTCCTACTTTTGAAAATAATTTAAGTCTTTTTATATACTTTAAGTTTAAGGGTCGCACAAGGTACCTAAAGTTAACTACACGCGGGGGCTAGGTTTAAAACAATGTAACGTACATATGCCTTTTTCTTTTTATCCAGCTACTACGTCTAAGCTATAACGACTGGTCTTCCCTAAACCTAATACCTTCGCACCATTATGTCCATGTTTAATTAACCTATTACAAGTTTTATGAGGCTTCACTTGTTATTTTCGATATACATCGGAAAGTATTTAAAAGTGGGTTTTGTTTCATAACAGGTTTCAAGCACATACTAATGACACATATATTGCATATTTAGATAGGTGATAAGGAGTAATAGCTCACAATGCTCAAGATTGAACGTGTAGGAGGCTAGCCACAACGAATGACTAAACTCTTTACTCCTCACGAATATAACTCGACACCTAATCCAATATTAACCGTGACCACTTATGGCTCTTATGAACCAAACACGCTTGTTGCTCGCTGGTCTTGGTATGGTCGGCTTGCAAGAAGAACGAACCCCAAAGAAAACAAATTAGGGTTTCTTAAGATTAGGGTTTCTAGGGCTTATGTAGAGGGTGAAAGTGTAAGGGTGGTGTGTGTGTATGAAGCGAACCCAAAAAACAAAAGGATTAGAGATTGTGAGAGTTGATGATTTTAAGTTGTGGAGGTCTTGTGAAGACACCATACTCGGCCAAGGTTTTTATAACTGAATATAAAGGTAAGAGGGCTAGTCTAAAGAGGTGGTCACAAGTGTATGTAAAGGCAATTAGGGTAAAGGTTTTCTTGGGTTTCATTCGATCTGTGTATAGTGATTTAAAGGTGAACACTGTTTGGGACTTGGAGGCAAAACCGATGATATGGCTGTTAGCATTCATGAGTATGCGTGGGTTTTATAAAAGAGTTTGTAGGACTTTTCATGTTGGATAAAAGGATGCATAAAAGAGGCTTTATAAGTCTTGTGTTTATCTAATATGTTTTAGATGTAAATATATGTATGTATGGAGAAATCGGCACATGTACATAGTTTATAGGAATACATGAGTTTTTATTCTTAGCTTTTATTAAGAGTTACGTTTAGCGTAGATTGTTATAGAACATTTTTACTTGGAAAGATTTAGTGAACGAAATCAAGAAACTTTTCTTGATGAGCAAATAATCTAAATGATAGTAAGTAGCTTTCTCGACGCGAAATATAAATTAAATGACTAGTAAGAAGGATTCATGTAAAGTCTTAATGAGCTTAGGTCAAAATCCTAGCTTAACGATAACGTTTGATACCTACGCGATTTAACTAGCGTGGTTTATATGAAAGTAAACACACAAACCTAGTAATTAAAAGGAAAATGAAATAACTAGGTTCGTAATATGACCTGAAAAACACGAGGTGTTATAGTCTCCCCCGGTTAGATGAGCCTTGTCCTCAAGGCTTAAGATATGGCACTTAACGATGGTGCGATCTTGGTGAAAAGATATGGATACTTTTGCTTGAATTGGTCCTTACATTCCTAGGTAAACTCTAGACCTCGTTTAGAGTTCCATCTAACCTTTATGATGGGAATGTGACTCCTCTTCTATTTCTTGATTTACCATTGGGACAATGTTTTTCCGTTAATTTCTTCTTGAAAGTCCCCCCAAGTCATAACGTAAGCAGCATCATGACCTAAGGTTCTCATATGACCATTCCACCAGGTTAGTGCAGCACCTAGCATAGTGCAGGTAGCAAAATTCACTTGATTTTCAACGGCATAACCGCTAATGTGGAATATTGATTCCATCTTTTTGATCCATTAAGACAAGCCCACAATGCCCTCAGTTCCTTTGAAGTTCAAGGGTTGGCAATTCATGAAGTCGAGGTAGGAACAGACACATATACAGGTTGCACAGGTCAACTAAGTCCTCCACCCGAATTGTGGCTTGCATCATCCTGCGTGTAGGTAGAGTTTCTTGGGATTGCCTGATCGATCATAGCTTGAATGGATTCTGGAGTTATTGCGTCGTTTGTTACTTGTCTTGTTACAGGCATGATTCTAATAATCAAAAGAATACAATGTATGTGAGATATAATCACAATGTCGATACAAATGGATATGATAATAATCATTACACCACAACATAATGGAAAATGAATAAAATGAGATCAACCATAGCATCATACATCAACGTTTCATAACATAATGTCGAATCATACATGATTTGTTTGGATACAAAATGACCACAATGATCTTAGTACATAAAATGAAAATACTTCCTAGAGTCTATTAACTGGGATTTACCCTTAGAGCTTAATAGACTATACAAGATAGCTAGAAATGAAAAATACAACTAAAAGCTACTACCGGCGTCCTCCACCATATCAATCCGAGCTCTAGCATCTAGCACCTGGGTACGCATGATCTGTCTGACTGCATCATCCTCAACTCTCTAGCGCTGCCACTCCATATGACTCATGTGTGTCTCTAGTGTCTTAAGTCGCGCCAATAATGCCCTGTTCCGAGCCTCAGAACTAAGGTAAGCCTGGCGTACCTCATGCAACTCTGTCTCGTAACCAGTCCTCTGATCTCTCACTACATCAATATCAAGCCTAATGTCTCTGCGATCAGTTCGCGCATCATGAAGTTGTGTATAGAAAATCTCACTCTCTTGCTTGCGAACCTATGCCTGGTAGCTGACCCTTAAATTTACTTCCTCAATAAAAGCCATCATCCTATGCTGAAAAGTCTGTAAAGCTCTAACATAACTAACATCTACTGCTCTGTCAGCAACTCTAGCAATAGTCCAGACATCATGACCAGGACTATGAATCAAACCCTGTCCTATCCTAACAGCATCAACAAAATCATACTAACCTCTAGATGCTCTAGCAGTAGCAGCATAGCTCTCTGCTATATCACACCCAGGTGGGGGAGCAGTGAGTACAAATCTCCTTTGAGGTGGCTGGTCCTCCTCGGGGATGTCATCTCTCATACGGATCATGGCCGCCCTATGACCTAGTGGTGCCTGGTCATAGGTACGGCTGGCAGGTGGTAGTGGGAATGAAGGTGATCCAACAGCAAATTCATCAATGCGTGCCTGGGTAGAAGCGGCCATGGGTGGCTGAGGTCTGACAGATATCCTCCCTCCATGGCGTCTAGCTGGTGGTAGTGTAGCAGCAGCCTCGTTCTCCTCGAACGGCTTAGTCTCATCAAAATCTTTCGATGGCTCATCCTCCTCCTCGGGATCATGCTCCTCACTGGGCTCCTCATCATCGTCCCTCTCGGAATCCTCATCATTAATCCCCAGCTCATCAGGATAATCAATAGAATCCGTGTCAGTATCATCCTCCAACGAATCTGAATCAGCATGGTATCCAGGTGACTCAGCAGTTGGTGAAGCGTCCTCAGCATAAGGCTGATCCTTAACCTGGATGTCATCATCTGATGGTACATGGTACTCTGGGTGCTCAGGCTCCGGAACGTATACCAGTACATGCTCATCCAACTCCATAGGATCAGGTACATAAGTAGGTGACAGTGGGTGTGCTTGCCCTTGTTGGGCAACCTCCCCGTACATGTCCATGTCTGGAATCTCGCTGACATTCACGAGTGGAATACCCAATGATGATGGTCCGTTTCAATCATAATATACGAACGTATAGGTAATAGTGGACGAAGCGTTGTCTGAAGACATGGCAAATCTGTAACCATAATGTAAACTTGTATAAGTATATTATATAAGACCATCGGTAATACACGTAATGAAATATTAACACGTATATAACCTATGCAAACACTAAGTATAATCGACTAATGCTAAAATGGATCATGACATGTAAGCATGTATACTAAATGCAAATAAGTAATGTATGTATGTCCCTTTGAAAACTTTTGAATGACGCAATGTTTGAAAATGGTTATAGACCAAGTAAAAACATTTGACCTGGTTCTCTATAACCTTGGCTCTGATACCAATCTGTAACACCTCCAAAATAGGCCACAGCAGAATATGATGTTCCGGGGGGTATTACTTCATAGATCAATAGCACAATATATGAGAACGACCATTATAAGGGTTATTTAAAACTGATACATTAGATTTCATAAATGGTTTGATACAAAAAGCTCATGGGCTTAACTTGTTTATCTTGTAAAAATAAAGATTTCACAACATAACAATATTCCAAAATGTAATGCATGCAAATCTTTATGATAGTGTGACTTCAAATGACGACCAGCCAATGTATCCGTGACTTGTACCTTATTGACCTGAGAAAATGATTCGTCAATAGTATATATATAATAATATAGGAAAATAATCAACCAATTGCCTTTGACCAAGGCAAGAAGTTAAAATTCCATACGCATAAGGCATATTTTTCACATAATTCGGCGGCTATAATCCCGCTAGAAAACACATATTGTCGAAAGACAATTCAAAAACCATCAAGGAAACAATTGAGCATCATGGGCTCGTTGCTCGTTTGATGAAGAATCAAAATTTCCAACGTTTCCATACCTGACTAGCATAGTCGACTTGGTCCTAACGCATCGCGTTAAATCTTAGATGACTCAATTAAATCAAGTCAAGATAATTACGCACATTCCTAATTCAATATCGTTCGACTTAAGGCGTTAGCTACTTTGATTGTTCCTCCTGATGGAAACGGATGTCGCCATTCGGCTGGAATCTCTAATCTTTTCGCCCTTATATACGCACACTAAGTCGTTACGTCAAGGAGTAAGGACCACTACACCTAACTTTAAGTCAGGGGTCGCTTAGTGCCTTATTTTAATCCTTGACAATTCAGGTATCTTTACAACTATACTAACGCTACTTTCTATTTCTGGGAAAGAAATCTTCTTCACGGCCTTTAGTTGCTACATCTATGGCAACGCACATTTAACATAGGAGAAGTCTTCAACATTCCTCACATTCAACCTCAAAAGTAATTATCTTGGTTTCCACCCACCTTGGAATCTTTATATTCTTAAGAAGATCCCTTCTCAGTGTAGGTATCTGGTTCACACCCTCGGTAGTTTAAATCCACCATTGCTCACTAGCATACCGACCACACTTGGTCTTGACATATGTCACTGTGACAACCGTCAATCTCATATTATCACGAATTAGACTTCACTCCTTTCTAGACATACTCGTTCTGAACAATACCGTTGGTATTTTCCCTTTGGGATGATTCGGTCACAACGACTCGCATAAGACTCTCTCCATGCTGTCAATAGGAGTAAGGTTACTTGCACAAGAATACGCATCAGGGGTAAAAACACTTTTCTCTTTCGATATATCCAACTCAATTTTTTTTCTAAAACTTAGCATTTTAAAAGATGACGATTTCCCGACATAACACGGTTCTTCCTAAATTATGCATAGTTGATTAAGTTATGCATAATTGAGGACCCAACGACATCATATACGTCCTCGTCAAAACATTTCTCTTTCATACGCTACACACGTAAGTCATTTTCTTGGTATATAAAATATGATTAAAAATATGTATGATGGTTACTAATATAAGTATTCCTTTTCTTTTGTAGTATCATGGGCGAACCTTTGTCATTGGACCGTATGTTTGACTTCCCTATGGATGAGCCAGAGCCTCATCCCGCATACGATTTCTTTGCGCCCGAACCACTACCAGGGTATGATGGTAACCCAGACAACAACAACGGGTGGATTGAGGCAGATGTGCCATTACTAGGAGAGTTAGGAGCTGAGGTAGATGAGCTAATGGTTGGCCTGTTAGTTGACGAGATTGTTGAGCCGATAGTAGAGATGGTGGAGCAGGTGATCGTTCTAGTGATTGATATGGAGGAGGACATAGCCATGCTATTCGAGGATGGCGATTTTAGTGATGATGACTCTAAGGTATTCGAGGATGAGGAGGAGGTCTGGGAGGTAAACATGGAGTGGTTGATGGCTCTTGTCACACCACCTCTGATGCCAGTTGTGCCCCCACCGAGCACTTACGAGGTAGGAGGTCCATCCACTACTGCTGCTAAGGGATAGTCTTTCCCCCTTCCAGAACATGGACTTCCTGTGCCTCCGTCAGTAATTGAGGATTTGTGCACCCGTATGGGTAACCTGGAGTACGAACATGGGCAGCTTGTGAAGAAGGTGAGCGATGCTGAGGTGGCGGATGGAATTACTATCGAGGAGATTGGCCTCAGTGTTTCTGCTGTAGAGGGACAGGTGCAGGTTATGGCGTCCTAAATGGTTCAGGCCATAGGTTAACTCGAGCAGCTCGGCACTCAGGTGGAGCAGGGTCAGCAAACTGCGACCCAGAGGGATGATGTGATTACTAGATTGAGCTAGCAGGTGCAGGCATTATAGTCCGCTGTGCAGCATAGAGATTCACAGATTCAGCAACTATAGACTATGGTTTTTGAGATGAGCAGACGTGAGAGCACATTGATGCAGTGCATTCTTGGGATGGATAGACGTCTTGCTGATTTGGAGAGGAGACCATCAGGACCTCAGTAGTCCTATTGGTTGTTTATTTTGATTTTTGGTTGGATTATGACCATTTGTATAGTCACTAAACTGCTAGTGTCAGTTAGCGAGGTCATACTGCAGGGTGTATTTTGTTTTTGTAAACACCGCAACCATTCAGATATGTTAGGTCCCTTGTATTAGAAACTTCGAAATCATCATGATTGGATGTATCGGTCTTGAAACCAAAGATTGTAACTTTTGGGGGATTTTTGGTTGTACGTGTACTACCTCCAACATTATTATCATTACTATGGTTATGGAGAAATATGATTATCCTTGGTTATGAGTTCTGTGTGATTGTGAATGTTGATGCCCTTGAGTGTTGAATGATTTCGGTTGGTGAATCCTTCGCACATGTATGATACTTGCTCGCATAGTCTCCGAGTGGGTGTTATTTTTGGTACTTGCTATGACCGTTGACCGAACTATATAAAATGATGTTTTCTAGATTTATGATTTCAAAACTGTGGAATCGCAATAACGAATTTGTGTGTTGGACAAATATCGATGCGTGAATTGTACTGATTTTGTTGTATAAAGTGTTTGTGTAAATAATGAAAAATGTGTTTTCAAATTAGATAAACTGGCCCTATGGTGTCAAATAAATTTTCTTTTCAATTTTTTTTTGAGAATGGAGGATGTAATGATGCTATCTTGTTTTCTTCCTTTTAAAACAACCAAAATTTTATTTTAACTTTATATTTTTTATATACCAAGAAAATGACTTACGTGTGTAGCGTATGAAAGAGAAATGTTTTGACGAGGACGTATATGATGTCGTTGGGTCCTCAATTATGCATAACTTAATCAACTATGCATAATTTAGGAAGAACCGTGTTATGTCGGGAAATCGTCATCTTTTAAAATGCTGAGTTTTGGAAAAAAATTTGAGTTGGATATATCGAAAGAGAAAAGTGTTTTTACCCCTGATACGTATTCTTGTGCAAGTAACCTTACTCCTATTGACAGCATGGAGAGAGTCTTATGCGAGTCGTTGTGACCGAATCATCCCAAAGGGAAAATACCAACGGTATTGTTCAGAACGAGTATGTCTAGAAAGGAGTGAAGTCTAATTCGTGATAATATGAGATTGACGGTTGTCACAGTGACATATGTCAAGACCAAGTGTGGTCGGTATGCTAGTGAGCAATGGTGGATTTAAACTACCGAGGGTGTGAACCAGATACCTACACTGAGAAGGGATCTTCTTAAGAATATAAAGATTCCAAGGTGGGTGGAAACCAAGATAATTACTTTTGAGGTTGAATGTGAGGAATGTTGAAGACTTCTCCTATGTTAAATGTGCGTTGCCATAGATGTAGCAACTAAAGGCCGTGAAGAAGATTTCTTTCCCAGAAATAGAAAGTAGCGTTAGTATAGTTGTAAAGATACCTGAATTGTCAAGGATTAAAATAAGGCACTAAGCGACCCCTGACTTAAAGTTAGGTGTAGTGGTCCTTACTCCTGATGTAACGACTTAGTGTGCGTATATAAGGGCGAAAAGATTAGAGATTCCAGCCGAATGGCGACATCCGTTTCCATCATGGAGGAACAATCACAGTAGCTAACGCCTTAGGTCGAGCGATATTGAATTAGGAATGTGCGTAATTATCTTGACTTGATTAGTTGAGTCACCTAAGATTTAACGCGATGCGTTAGGACCAAGTCGACTATGCTAGTCAGGTATGGAAACGTTGGAAATTTTGATTCTTCATCAAACGAGCAACGAGCCCATGATGCTCAATTGTTTCCTTGATGGTTTTTGAATTGTCTTTCGACAATATGTGTTTTCTAGCGGGATTATAGCCGCCGAATTATGTGAAAAATATGCCTTATGCGCTTTACGTGCTATGTGCTTTGAATGTTAATAAGCGCTTATGTCGCTTTTGTGTATCCCATGATATGGCTTAGGATGTGAGCTAATGGGTATATTTTCCCGGGGCTCAGTGAAAGTTCAATTAGACGGGTACGCACACCCAAAAGGTCTTTTGTGAACATGGATTGGTATCCTGAGAGTCTATAGTCATTCGTGGCAAGATAAACCATAAGCATGACTATGACTAGTTAGAACTTAACCGTAATTAAGTCAAAATTATTGTCGATCATGGCTTGACATTTAACAAGCGTGGTCATTGCTGGTTAGGACTTAGCTGTGATTAAGTCAGAATTATTGTCGAAATGGCTTGACTATTTAGCAAGCATGGTATAATGTGGTTTGGATCGACTTGGGTAATGCCTACCCACATGTCATGATCAGATTTGCTAAGGCTTCATAGTGAGCGAGCATGGTTATTTTGCTTAGGCTTCTTAGTAAGTAAGCACGGTTATTTTGCTAAGGCTTTATAGAAAGCAAGCATGATTTTACTAAGGGTGATAATGAGCAACTGTGATAAAGTGCCTAAGTAAAGCTAGGCCAAAATGCGAAGTCATTGTGAAATGACGAATATGTGATTATGTGATTTTATGTGTTAGCGCTATAATGCGTTTGATGGGGTCATGTGTGCTCTGGAATATTTTTGCAACCGGTGGTGCATTATTAAATGAGACCGGGAGGGCGACACGCGTGTTTTGGTTTTGGTTATTGATGAGTATTTTGGTTTTAGACGATGACGTACACTTGGGCTTTGGTTAGCGATGTATGTTTCGGTTTTTTGTGTAGCGATGTGCGTTTTTTTGTTGGAATGATCACCAAATCAAGATTTGGGTTGATCTTTGTTTAAAGTCTTTCGTTTAAGAACGACACGATTTTTGTTTTCCCAGATACGTTCCGTGGCGTATTTTGTCTCTTGTGATAAAAGTGATTGTGACTATGATTGTGATCATGGTGGTATGAATTACCATTTGTTTTGTTGACTTTCCATCTGGAATAGTCAGGGCGAGTATCATATTGCGTGATTATTGCGTCTGAGCATGTGAGTCCGTTCAATAATGAGGAAGCCGTCTCATAGCAAGCGAAGTTAAGATGAGTAAGAAAGGACGAGCATCAGGACGGCGCTCCCTTAAGGTGGGTGGAATGTAACAACCCGAGTTTTACGACGCGTATGACGATCATGAATTCGACATCATAATTATTATTTTATAAGTTCATGTGAACGAACATCGACATTTAAAATTTTATTTGTCAGGAATAGTTATTTTCGTATTTTATTACGAACGGAATTTAGAAAATTTTATTTTTGACGTTTCGTGAGTCAACGTTTGACCGCGCGATCGTTAAACATTTTAAGCATCGTAAAAATGTACGACGCGTCTCGTTATTATTTTTAAGATCGTAAATTATTATTATTACGAATGTCGTCCTTGTTACTTGACCTTGGCCAAACTCGCGTTTAACGTTTACATTTTATTTAAATGGTGTCAAATGTCACTTTTAATTAAATGTATACAAGTAAAATACATGTAAATAAAATTCAAAAAATAAAATAAAATGTACGCATGCTTGTTCTAACTCCATAGCCGGCTACAAGGCCACAACCACACTCAAAACATTTTAATTTCCTATGAAATGCAATGATTATGCATTGCTTATGCTTCCAAGGTTCATAATCCCATCACTTCACATATATATACAAGTAAACTCATAGTTAAAAGCCTTGTTTTCCCATCTCCTTGTTCTCTCTAAACCGAACAGACACACACACTTAACGACAAGCACCATCAACAAATTTTGATTATTGAAATCTAGTCAAACATCACTCAAAAATAGTTTAGATTAATCAAGGATCAAGTTGAAGCATTGTTTTCTTGTTCCTTCTTTCTTTTGGGTTCGGACGAGCAAACAAACACCCATACCCTTGGTGTTTTGATTTTTCCAACCTTCAAATATTGTTTAGATGATAATGTCTTGATCATCTATGAAAGAAAAATGCACATGCATTAAGGTTTATGCATGGTTTGTGTTATATTGAAATAAGAGGGTTTTGATTTGATTATGGTTAATAATATTTGTGGGAAAGAGATATAAAGAAACATTGGTGGGAGATTTAATTTGAAAACATGAGGGGTTGATTTGAGTTTGGTTTTGGTTCCGGTTATGGGTTCGAACCAAAGGAGAGATACACAAGGGTGTGTTTGTTGCTTGGTTATTAATTAAGATTAGTTTGGTATAGTTGGATTTGATTTTTTATTTGGTTTGGATTTGGGTCCCAAGGTCACGACAAAGGAACAAAGGGACGAGTCTGATCTTGCGTTATATAGCATGGTAAGTATTTTAAATGTTAGTTTCATAATTGTTTTGCAATTCGAATTGTTTTTAACAATTGCATGTGATGAAATCCAATGGATCTTGTGTCGTCTAGTTAGTTTTTGTTATTGATTGATTGAGCAAATTGAATATTGATTATAGGCCATTTTAGATGTGCCGTGAATGAATTTTTGGGTCAAAAATGGATTTTGGCTCGTTTCGTAGCTCATAGATTTGGGCAAAAACATTGGAGCGGAAAACGAGGTTCGAGATTTTGAGAAATTTGATTTTTGATAAAAAAAATATGATAAAGCTTACTTAGACGGTCGTTTTGATATAAAATAGAGCTTCTAACTCCTAATAACGAAGAATCTAGAGAGAAATCGAGATATACACTTTATGTAGAAAATAAGTCACTTGTGAAATATACTAGTTGCTGGCAGAATTTTAAACGTCCGATTTGAGCACTTTCGGGTCCGTTTCAGCCTTCCGGCGAAACACGAAACTTGTTCGGAATGTCGTTTTACTTTGTTGCGAGGTTTGTTAGTTTTAAAATTATAACACCTCGTGTTTTTCAGGTCATATTTCGATCTCAAATAATTCATTTTTCCTTTCATTTATTGAGTTTGCACGTTTATTACCATTTGAACCACACTAATTAAATCGCGTAGACATCAAACGTTATCATTAAGCTAGAATTTCGACCTAAGCTCATTAAGACTTTACATGAATCCTTCTTACTCGTCATTTAATTTATATTTCGCGTCGAGAAAGCTACTTACTGTATTTAGATTATTTGCTCATCAAGAAAAGTTTCTTGATTTCGTTCACTAAATCTTTCCAAGTAAAAATGTTCTAAAACAATCTACGCTAAACATAACTCTTAATAAAAGCTAAGAATAAAAACTCATGTATCCCCATAAACTATGTACATGTGCCGATTTCTCCATACATACATAAATTCACATCTAAAACATATTAGATAAACACAAGAATTATAA